>VXBL01008186.1:20877-156201 GCA_013400195.1 Aramus guarauna
CCCCCGCCTGACAAGCAGCACCCAGCAGCTTATTGGGGCAGGCTGCCACCCCTCTGCCTGGTTTCTGCCAGAGGTGTCTAAATCTTCACACCATGAACAGCTGACGGAGTTTGCCTTTCAAGTCGGAAAACCGGGGATTAACAAATCTAATGCAAAATGTCATGAGCAGACCCACGTGACTGCTGCTTGTTACTCCAATATTCTTTTACCTGTCTCATCTCGTGCTGAGAGCGGTTGTTTCCTGTTGCGCCTGTTGTTCTGCAAGCATTATCGAGGTTAGTGTTGCCAAAAAACCACTCTTACTTCTCCCTACCCTGGCATTTCACTTGTTTTCCCCAGGCTGCCTCCTGCTCTGTGCTGGCACTCACATTTGCAAGGCAGCTGGGTGAAAGTGATGGAGGAACTGTTGGCCTAAGAAATAATGCTACCAAAAGAAAAAAAAAGCTAATTTTTCATCTGGATCAATTAGCTGAGTCCCTGTGCAATGACAAAATGCTGGTGCCAGCCCAGGGCAAGGGGAGCCGTGGGGCAGAGTAGGGAGAGGACACGTTGCAGGCACAGAGGCTGGGAGACGAGGAGGAACTTTTTTCTCAACAGCAGTGTCAGCGTACGTGCGTGTGACACCATGGCTGCACACACCCTCGTCTGTCCAACCGCAGTGAGTGACGGAGCAGATAACTGCACTAGAGACTGTCGGTTTCTCGCTTTCAGGGCTTTGCCAGACGGTTCCTCCAGGAGAGAGACCCCCCCTGCCACCGTGTCTCACAATAGCTATGCACCCTGCAGACCAGGCTGAGTGCTTTTCAAGAGAGAAGTGTTGTAATTTAAAACGTGATGCAGCTCTGTCAAAAATAAGCTTTTCAGGGGCATAAGGCCACTTGATTCTAGTCAGAAAATGATATTTTAGAGAAAACTTTGAAGTGTCTGATTTTTGTTAAAGAATAAAAGAAATGGAGGGAGAAAATGTTCTTAATTATTTTCTTGACCTAGGCTAAGTACAACAGTATAAAAGGCAGTAAAAATGGTCATTTAAAACAAAAGTAATCCTTTCAGTCAACTCAAATGCACTTTAAATTGTGGAAGCCAATTTCTTCATTTCCATGTTGGGTTTGATCACCTTCTTTTATAAGAGGAGAAGTAAGTGGATGGGTGATTGTTTAAAATTCAAGAAAGCATTCAGAAAGCCAAGTGCATACTGCAGCTCTGCTGATGTCTGCATCACACACCTTCGCAGCAAGTCATCATCCCTGGGCTCTAGGGATGGGGGAAAAGGGAATAGAGAAAATCAAAATTACCTCAAAACAAATACTAGTGTTTCCTGTTGGGCGTAATTTTTGTCCTGTATCCTTTCAGTCCTTTCCTCCTGAATAATCCATATTTTGATTACCATCAGGAGTGTCTTCCCCTGTGTCATCCCCCGTGTGTCCATCCCCCGCCCCCCGATGTTTTCAACCCATGAGCCATACCCAGCACAGCCAGAGACAGGGAATGAGCAAAACAAAGGGCTTGCAAGCAACATACAGACATCCTCAAACACGTGCAAAAACACAGAGGAGACTCTATAGATCCAGCACTGTTTTATTTTGAAACAGAAATGACTGAAATCTTCTAGGCAATTTGCAAACACCCATCAAGAGTCACCTGGCACCTGGCTATGCATTAAACCACAAGCATGCTCAGGTGCATTGTGTCCCACGGGCTCTGTGAGGCAGGTTGTTGCTGTGCACAAACACTGTTTCACTTTTCTGTCTTCCCGGAAACTTTTCCCAGGGGCTTAGAAACTGCCAGAAAAGTACAGTCCTGCCCTATAATACACCTCCATTTGAGAAACCCTTGCCCCTGCCCATCTCCAGATGGCTCTCCAGAGCCTATGACCACAAAACATGAACATTTCACCCATGGATTTGTTACTCTGCTGTCTGAAATCAAGCCTCCTCTGAGCATACCAGGGCTACCCTGCAGGGAAGCCATGAACGCAGGCACGTGTCCTGCTCCCTCCCAAAACCCCTTGGGAAGGGGCATCAACTTGGGACAGGCCTGTGTGGGCACACCCCACTCCAAATTTGCCCTGCAGATTGCAACAGTATCTTCCTGACCTGGCAAAACCTCTGTTTGTGGAGGCTGAGAGTTTCCCAAAAGAGCAAAAATTGCAGGAGAGGTCCCTGGGCTTGGTTTGTCATCTCTCTTCACAGCCCATTCTGCCAAAATGCCAGAGCGGAGGCACCTTGGCCTTCCATGTTGTGGGATTGGAGGTTTTTTAAATTGCTTTTTCCTTCCTTTTTAAATTGCTTTTTTTGTTGTTGATGGAGTTGTATTTATTTATTGTTATTATTTTTTTCTTTCTCTCCTTCAATTTGCCTTTTTTTTTTTTTCTCTTTTCTTTTTTGCTTTTTGGTTTTGGCTTGCTTTGCCTTTTTTTTTTTTTTTTTTTGTTTGGGGGTTTTTTTTTTTTCTTTTTTAATATCTGGCGTGGCTTTTTCCTTTTTTTTTTTCTTTTTTTCTTTTTTTTTTCTTTTTTTTTCTTTTTTTCTTTTTTTTTCTTTTTTTTTCTTTTTTTTTCCCCCTCCCACTTGTTTGCTTCTTTCTTTCTTTTACTTTCTTCCTTTCTTTTTCTCCNAGGGGCGCTTCAGGCCTTTTATTACTTGTGTGTATTTTTTGTGTCTGTGTGTCCCCCTCCCTTGCCGGCTCTCTCGGTTTAATATTAAGTAGAGGGATTTGAGGGAAAACAAAGCCCGCCCAGCAGACTCTTCTGCAGCGCTCCGACTTGTTTTAGGTTAGCTCGCAGCGAGCTCCGGCTGGGTTTTGAACAGGTTTTGGTGCGGCTAGGTTTTGTTCAGAAAGTTTCTGAATGGGTTATGGCTGTAATTACGCGTTGCAAGTTGGGAGCTTTAGGTCGGAGCTGGAGCGTTGGGGTTTAACTTTGTAACATGGTGTTATAGGTACCGCTTTAGGTCGTAACTTTATAACTTGAGTTGTGACTATAGCTTTGAGTTGTAACTTTGTAACCTTTGGATTATAACTGTGGAATTCAGCATTGTAAAATCAAAACTTTGCTTTCGAATTTTATAACTTTGGCTCAGAACTTTGTAACTTTAACAACTGGGGTGAGGCGAGAAGCAGTGCAGGTGCCGGGCATTTCTTTTCAGATGAGTGGTATTTAATTCCCAAACCTGTGCTTCAGACCTGAAGCACCTTCCCCCCTCCTGCGGCAGGGCTCTCTCAGCACTGCTGTGCCGTGCTGGGGTCCTGCACCGGGCTGGATTCCCGGGGGCAGAGCAGTGCAAGCCCTTGGCTTTGCCGTCGCTGTAAGAAACATCTCTGATATTTTAGGTGCTACGAAACCTGGACATGCAAATTATTTGCAAAGCTCGCAACAGCCCTAGCATCCTGTGGTCTGGTGAGCAACTTCCTAGGTCTTAGCATAGCAGCTTTCTTTAGAAACAGTTCTGATGCCTCTTTTTTGAAAGAAGCACAAAACCACTTGACAATGTCAGGGGTTCCCTGACTTCCACCCAGGTCAGACAGAAAAGGTGGTGCTTGGCAGCGAGATCTTCAGACTGGAGGATGCTGTGCCCTCCTGAGCATTTCCCTCCATTGATGCCTGTCAGCTGGGGCAGTCTGTGTAACTTGCCTGTAGATTTCATTTTTCATTTGTACTGCCTAGTAGGTGTACGAGAGGCTTTTGCAGGTGTGTTTACAGTTGTCAGTACTGCTAACATTTTTTTGAGTGTTTACTACAGACATAGGCTGAGTGCCTGTGCTAGCCCGTTAGCAGAGGTGAATATTTTGCTTGTGAAGCCAGCCTCCCAGTCAGCTGCTGTGCCATTGCCTGTGTCGTAGAGCAGTATCTGGGCAGTGTGCTGCCTGGTGCTCCAGCTGCAGGTTGGTGCTCTGTCCGCTTGCATGACATGCAGAAACTCCTCCAATGTATGTGGTGTGCCCATCAGGCCCCCAGTAACAGGCACTTTCCTGTGCGCATCTGGTCTGGCTGGTATCAAAACAGGTGAGTCTGGACATGCGGCACTTGCTAGTCTGCCATAAAGTCCAATATGATCAAAGATGAGGCTTTGACTTCAAGCGTAGGGTTCATCCTTTGTGCCTTGGTTCCTGGCTGGGCACTGGTGACGATTTACCTTATTGCCTGAGCTGTTCAGAGTATTTTAAGAATCTCAGGCCTTATTTATTGTGGGGAAAGAATGACCACGTTAAGGATGCTGAATACAGTGTTGCAGATATGGTCTGTCCTTTCAGGTTTTAATGCTTTGCTATGATGGTTCAGAGCTTTTTGCTGTGGTGACTAGGGACAAGTTGGTGGTTTTAGCTGTAGCCACTTTCCTGGTGCTTGATCTCCTGTCACAGGGACAGGAGTGGATGAGAGCATCTTTCCTGGCTTTTCTGATGCTGCCTGCTTGCTCAGGGTCCAGTGGCTATTCCGTCCTTCCCAGAGTGAGAGGCTGTGGCTGTACCACGGTGCATTCTCTTTTTTAGTGTATATATATATATATTGTTACAGGAATCTTTGAGATAATATTCTTTTCAAGGGACTGGGCAGACTTCTCAAATATGCCATGTTGATGCCTATATTTTTAAGAAAATATACCAGAGAACTCCATACACCAAAGAACAAACCATAGCCTTATCTGTAGTGATATTGCAAGTATGGGTGCACGTTTGGTTCTTTATCTGTGTCTGGAAAACCAAATATGCTTCATCTGCACTGTATTTGCCTGCCATTTTGAGACGAGGACAGAAACAGCATCTTGGGGGAAAAAAAACAGGGAAGGGGGAGGTCCCTAACTGAAAATTTGCAGTAGCATTATCTGAGCTCTTATGAAGCCCATCATAAGTTTTATGTTCTCTATATAACTAAAGCTGCACTTTGGATCACTGACAAACAGTTCCCTATGTTGAACACCACATCTATGTTGGATTTCCTAGAAGAGTTAATGAGTTGTCCAAGTGAGGCTATCAAATTGCTAAGACTCCTTGCTTTAGTGACCTAGTACTGTTTTAAACATTTAACTTAACTTGGACTTTTGACTTTGGCTTCGTGCTCCTGGCAGAGTGTGTGTGTTGCTGTGAAGAAGGTTAGCATTTTACTAAGGTAATTATCTGGTAGGAACTATATGAACCAGTGTGTGGTTATCAGTAGCATTTTGTTTTGATAACTAGAGAGGAAGACACATGCAAATCTTGGCTACAAAATGTAGCCTTGATGGATACCACTGGGGAAAAAAGTGTCCCTGAGCATAAGACCTTGTAGCACAAAGTGAATAACTAAGAAGGCATATCCCTAACTTAAAAACTATCTTTGTGCTGTGAGTTCTGCTGATGTAGTAACTCAAAGATGCCCATCTAGAAAAATTTCTTAGAGCTGATCATTTTCATCTTTAAAGTCAGAAATAGCTGAATGAAACCAAAGAGGAGGATCCATTTCTGGGTCAGTGCTAGTTCAGGATGAACATGGTTCTTTGGGAGAAACAGGAGCTCAAAGTAAAGTCTTTGAGGCTTTTTTTTTTAGCCTGTTAGGGCCAAAGCCTTGCAGCTCCCTGGACGGCTTATTGAAAGGTGCCTCCAACTCTACAGCCTGTCAATAGCTTAAAAAAGACGCAGAAGAGATTTCTGTTGGTGATCCATTGAGTCTTTCAGATAATCATGTGCAGCACCAACTCAAGTGAGATCATACAAGTACAAGGAAGCAGCTTATACAGCAGAAACCCTGTTAACAGGCACACTGCAACTGAATTTATGTAGCTGGTTTCCAGTCTGGCTACAGCTGTTGCCTGGTTTATTTCTCAATCCCAGCACAATCAGATGAAGAGGTTTACAGAACTGCAGAGTATTGGGACTTGTAATACAACTCAAGATATGAGCCATTTTTACAACAAAAATGTTTGGTGCTCTTGAAGATTACAAAGATGAAAAAGATAAATTTTGGATGTGCTTCACAGATTAAATGTGAAGTTTTGAACATAGGAAGATAGTGAACCCAGCAGCAGTGTGTCTTTGAGAATGCCTTCTTTTCTAACACTCTCAGGTCCTTTATAGCTCATTTTCCCTGAAACCTGTGTGCAGAAATAAATACTTAAGTTTTTAAGAAATGACTGAATGGCTTCACTGCACTTCCAGGAATGCAATAAAGCTACAGTGAGTGAGGTCATGAATGTCTGGATTTGCAAAGGATTTCAGACATTTCCATGCTCAGAGTAGCTACATTAACATATGCCCCAGGTACCTGTATATGAGTGAGAGAGAAACTAGATGCTTCAGCATCATCAAACACATCTGTGGGAGACAAGCAGCTTCATCTCTCCTGCTGAAGCTGGAAAGCCAACTCCCCTGTATTTACCCATCTATGCCCAGTGGAAACTTGACTTTGGTATCCAGTAATGAGGGTGTTGCTTGTACTTCTGGTCCTGGCTCCCAGGATTGCTTCTGTTTGGCACTAGGAGCTAAGAGATGAGACAAATAAGCAGCATGAAGCTTCATGAGTGAGAGCTGCCCTGCCTGTGGAGACAGGCAGGGCAAACCTAAAGTGAAATACAGCCTACAGCTCTCTATGAAACTGCACCTAGCTTCTTTCTTCAGCAGGATGTGAAAGCTTGCAAACCAGTGGCTTTTCAAAAAGCACGCAACTGCAGAAACTACAAATTTATCTGCATGTTTATTAGGAACAGGGAAAGGAATGGCTTTTTTCAGTTTGAGGGGGGGTGGGGGGAAATCTTTTGGTAGAAGTTCCATAGGGTTTTTCTAAGTGAAAACAGATGGGTTTTTTAAAGCTTTTAAAAAAAAAGCTTAACTGTATCCTATGCATATATATTCTTTTGGGTGTATACTTTCTTGCTTATGAGAACACTTCCCTTCTCCTCTTTTATTGATGGGTGTAATTTGGCAACCAAATAGACTGTTTATCTCTTCCACTCTTTTGTAGCTTGCTAATAATTAAACTGCTGAATGAGAACTTGAAAAGTTTAACTGCTTTGTTTAACCAAGTGTACATAAATCATTCGGTAGGAGTGGTTCTCTGTGTGCTTTTTGTACAAGGCAGGCTCATCTCCCCTGAAGTCTCTTGGTAAAGAAAGGACGGAGCTATGTTACAGCATGCTAAAAGCTACTTGAACACTGTTGAAACAGGAAATATTAATATTGCGCTGGAAACGGGATTTATAGCACATGTGAGTGTGCTAGATCAAGTCTGATACTTGACGCAGGGAATAGGAAGTGTGCAGATTTGCAGCTTGCCTACTCTGTTAAGTGATGTTTCAGTTACATAGTTGTTCTAGCTCAAGATTTGCTTGATACTGCTGCTGATTCAAGCTGACTATGATTTACTAGGAATAATCTTACATGAAGGTTGAATAAAAAAATGCTTGGCAGTGATAAGTAGGACTGGGTCATATTTCAGTGAGATGATAAGTGAGTGTGCTGTCCTGTGCTCTGCTCCTTGCAGGAAATTATTAACCTGCTGTGTTTGCTTCACTTGTTCAGGCTGTTTCAGTGTTTTTTGGAACAGGTATCCTTGAACTGCCACATGTTGTGGAATGAAAGAGCAGGTGCTGGACAGAGAAGTGGTGCCCACCCTGGCCTGAGGATCATGATTGGGGATGGCAAGGGCTGGGTGACCCCATCCTGGGGAGAGGAGGCAAGTGGGGAGGCATGCATGCTGTGGGCATCTTGTTTGCTGATTCTTGATGAGCTGGGACACGAGCTGTGCCCTGCATGGCTCATTCATGGGTCAGCACTTCCTGTACCTCGGTGCTTGCATTTACCTTCAGAAAACTACGATGTCCTCTTCAGCCTGGTGCCAGCTGGGCTTTGAAGAGGGTTGTCTGCAGGACACATACTGCCTTATCTTCACAGCTGTGGGGAGAAGGGGGCTGCTGAGCACCTGGCACAGGAGCAGGTTTGTGCTGGTGCCCAGCACCTTGCCCCTGGCACTGCTCCAGTTGTGTTTTGCCAGCTATTGTGGCACTGGCCAAGGGTACCCTGGTCTGTGGTAGTGATGGGCTGGTGGGACAGGCAGTGCTTAGAGTGCCCTGTGGTGGCCAAGGGCCTTGGTAGGGTGTCGGGGTGGGCCACGTGGCAAGAGAGGGAGGGGATGGGGTCATAGTCCTTGCATGGAAGTCTTTGGAGTGGAGAAAAGGGATGCTTTGGCTTGGAGATCATCTTCCCTTGCACCCATCAAGAAGTGAGATAGTGAAAAAGGTGGTGTTTATACAAACTCTGCATGGCTCCTGAATAACTTTTGAAATATGTAAACAAACAAACAGTCATTAAGAACCTGTGCTGGTGGCCAATCTCAGTGTTAAATTACTGATTTGTTCAAATGCATATGCACTAGCAAGAAACACTTACCTGGAGGAATTATGTCAGTTCTTTGTTATCACTTATTGCCCAAGTTAAGAAGTTGGCCAGGGATAAATTCTTCAGGAATCAGATTCAAGCAACACCTTAGAGCTCTGACTCACAACTGCTGGCAAACCACTGCCAACCCCTCAGGACCTGCTGCCTCAAGGCGTGGTGCCTGCCCTGCCTGCCAACCAGGCTCCAAATCTGGCAGAAACTACTGTCCTCATTCCAGGTGCTTCTCATGGCTTAGGTATCAGGCTAAGCAGTTTGCAGCTTCAGCTAAAGTGGATGGTGAAGGATATGGTCCCTGCCAGTCCTCCTCTGTGGACTCTAACCTGGTTCTTTCAAAGTGCAGTAAAAGCTGTTGTGACATCTAGCAAGGTATTTAAATTGATTCTTGCCAGGCTCCAAAGTCTGATGGGAAATATGTAGTCATGCATGCTATCTGTCCTCTACTGACTGTTCCTCCTGAAAATAAGGGTATCCTTCTGCATTTGTGCTTGATTTGTAAAGCTGCTCAGTACATTGGTTATTTGCAGGATTGGAGCCTCACAGCTGCTAGGAGAACAGCACAGATTAATCCAGGGGCAGCTGGAATGGGAAATGCATGAACTCTGTACAGAAATGTGCTCATTCAGGCAACCAATTGTTTACAGGCTTCAAGCTATAGGCCAGTAAATGCTTTATTTGTGTTTTCAAAGGGACATTGCAAAGGTGTTCTGGGGAATCTTAGATAAGTAAGGGGGGTATCTGTTTGGTAGCTGAAGTGATTAGAAACAAGGTAAAAAGCTTGAAAACTAAACACAGGTTTGCTTTGATGAAAACATGATCCTGTATCTAGGGTCATCTTTTTTCATGAGAGAGGTTGCTGGTTTTAACTGGTGTTAATTACATTGGGATCCCAGCTCCCACCTTGCTGCTGACTGTTGGAACTGATGAGGTTTCAACAGCCTGAACTTGCTGAGGTGCCTTCAGCTGCTCTGTCAGGCTGCTGTGATCTTCACCTCTTGCCAACACATACGATTGTATAGAGACCTACACTGTCAGGAAGCTAATCTCTCCTTTCAGAGCTAATTTGCATTGCTGGATTTGCAGTTACTTCAGGCCTCTGCAGGGACTGGCTGCAGATCTCAGCTGTGCCTGCCAGCTCAAGGCAGGGGGAACTTTCTGGCCAGGTGGGACTGTGGCAGCCAGAATTTAAATGTGTTTAAATTGCTCTGGAACCGCACCCTGAAGCTGTGGTTTTGCATGTTCTTTCAGTCAACTCTGCTGGTGGAAGAAGCAACCTTGACTCCTTCTACAGGATTAGTTTTGGCTGGAGTAGGTCCTCAGTCTGGCTCGCAGCATGAACCCACAGGCAGGTCTGCCAACATGATGTAGTAGTTGGAGCAAGGATGAGCACAAGTGGTTGAGGGAATGGCAGGTTGAGTTGATTTAAGTTGTGTTACTGCAGCACACAGAGCTCTGAAAAGTGTGTGTGCAGTGGGGCAGCGAAATGTGCAGGCAGCACATGAGTGTGGACTGGGGCACATGGGAAGGAGCAGCGTGCATCACTGGTCTCCCCCCTGCAACCTCTGCTGCAGCGCGGCTGCCACCTTGGTATCCTGCCTGGGGCTGCTCTCAGCTCTCCTGCTGCCCAGGGAGCTCTGAGTTAGGAATGTTTTTTTGAGGGAATTTCATCTCTAGCACTGTAGTTTCATAAATGTGTTGGTAAAGGCATGGCAGTGTTTGCTGGGCAATGCCACAGTGATAAGAAAATAGTGAGAAACTGTCTAAATACTGGACTACTTGAATAAGAAAAATTAATGCTTTTTGTAAATAAAGTAAGATTCAAGATGCTTTTCCAACCCTCTTCTGTGGGCAAAATTACTCTTGATTTGCAGGGGTCTCAAAACTGTAGGGATAAGATGTGACTTGTGGTATGTGCTGCTTATTTCTGTTGGTTTTTTTTTTTTTTAATTTTTTTGAGCCCAACTGATTTACCCAATAAATAGCTGGCTAGCCTCTGTTCAGTAGTAAACAAGTCTTAAATTCCATATGTTCTCAATACAGTATAGCAGAATAAATAATGCACTGAAATATCAGTATGGATGTGTGCTGGTGTAATTGAAAAGGAACATACTATGTTTAGAAGAACCTGGGACAGAGCTTTTACCAAGGAAAAACGGTCAGAAGTTTTTATGAAACCAGGCACATGGTAAGCAAAAGTTATTTCACTACATTTGAGCTTAGAAGCTGTTTTGAATACTGCTTTTCACACCACAGCAGAGCACAGATTTCTTCACTGCAATTTAGTGGAGCCTGGGAGATGAACTGGCCTTGGTTTGACATTGAAGTTGCGTGGCAGCTGACTCCCACTGAAGGTGGGCAGACAGCTTATCTGCAAGGATTGGGTATGATTGCCTGCCCCTTCGAATTTGTATCACTCCAACTATGTTTAATAAATGGGTTAAAATGCTCCAGAAAATACACAGCATTTATCACATATAAAGCAAGGTCTTTGCTTGTGCTCTGATTTTTATCTTCATATAGATCACGAGAAGTAGGACCACATGGTTTTGCTGAAGATTTCACTGATCTGAGCTATTTTAGAACAAAATGAATCAAATTTCTTAGTATTGTGGGTAGTAACAGGCAAAACAAGGGCTGGTGCTTCCTATAACACTGAACCATGGCAATAACACTCAGTAGTTTCCCCTTTTTTTCCCCCGCACTTCAACAAAATTAAGTCGTTCCATAATTGTTTACAGCAGCTTCTGATAAAAGTAGAGGTGAATTTCTGTAACATTCATCTGTATAATTTTTCCTAAAACCATGGTGGGAGGGTTCTGACTGGTAGGCTGCTTCTGTCCAGGCTGCAAATGATGCCCATTGACGGGCTTATCTGGACTCCCCAAAAGGATGAAGAAATGAGCAGTCAAGATTTTTGGGCTCCTATAGCAGTAGCAGAATTGACCTGCACTAGCTTCCTGGGCACATTTGAGATGCAAATTTACATCTGAGCAGGTTATTTCAATTTAATTTCCTCAAGTTCTAAAGTATAGACTTTCTCAAAGTTGACCATTTGCACGAAAACTGTTACCAATTAGTGTACGGGCCAGGAGAAGCAAAAATACAGTTGATGAACAAGGCTTGCTCTGACACGGGGTCTCTACAGAAATATTTCCCATACAGAACAGGAATGGCAGAGACTCACCTGGGCTGATGGAGTAGCTATTTTTTTGACTGCTCTGCTCCCTGTAGCAGCTGTAAATGCCTTATTATAATGAGGCTGACCATGGAGTGTGAGCTGGAAACCGGGGCAAAGCTTGGGGGAAGAATTACAAGTACTAGCAAAAGTCTTGCTTTTTGAAGTAGTGTTTCAATGAAACAAAACAGACTGTGGCTACACAAAAGATACGTCATTTGAGCATGTTAATTTCCTTGTTGGATAGAAACTTCAAAACTTGCAAGCACATAGCTTAATTTGATGTCAAGTTTATGTATGTTGGCTGTATATGGTTGCCATAACAGTGACTGAAAGCTAGTTACACTTCCTTTATTTTAGCAGTCTTGGTATTGCTGTTTCAAGCAGGATGCTTGTTTTGGGGTGTGTTATACAATGCTTCCGATATGCTCGTGATAATTTATTCACGAATGACACTTAGCATTGTCACTGTAGTGCTTTCATCAGTGACATGGATTCAAGGCAGTGAGGAGGCTGACCTGTGGTCAGTATTTGCTGCATTACTCCAAACTTTACTTTTTGAAAGGGGCTATGGAGTAATCTCAAGCAAGTAAACTGAAAAATTAAGTTATTCAAGATGAGACTGACAAAGTTTTGTGTCAGTTTAGAGGAATATGAATTGAGTAGAACTAATAAAATTATACTTAGAAACTGGAGTGTGTGATTTGGGTGAAAACTTATCTTGTGAGTGCAGCTGTCAGTGACTTGTTCCTCCTAACTTATCAATACACTGAGTATTTCCATTTCCAGAACATCTGGTTCGCTCCATATCTGATGATTTTGCAGTGATATGTATAATGGTAGATGTGTGATTGTAACTGAGAGCAGTTTTGAGTCTCAATATTAGGCACCGGATTTACTGAGTGGAAGGGTGTGGTTTTGCCTGCTCTTTTCAAACCTTGCTCGTGGGCCTGTGACTAGAGACTGAAATCTTTTGTGCTTTTGTTCTTTCCTATGGTTCCAGCTCTTGATGACAAAGGAAAAACTAATTCTTATTACTGGGTATGTATGTAAATGAGAAGTAAGGGGTGGCGCTGTCCAGAAACAGTGTGGGCAACAGCCCCACAAGCAAGATCTGCCTGCCTGTGTGGTGTCCTCCTGAGGTGACCTAGCAGGGACCACTGCAGAGAGGTTACCCTAGAGCCAGTGATGCCAGCTCCAACAAGTCGGCAAGCACTTGCTTGTCTACTGTGGAGTAGGCAAGCAGTAGGAGTATGGTAGAGCTGTGGATCAGCGTCAACGTGTGTGAACAGATGAAGGGTGGACAAATGCGAATTTGGGTTTCCTGCTGCCACTGTGGTGAGTTCAGTCCTCGCCCTGCCCTTCCTCGTGATGGTCTCCAGCCCCCTCTTTCCTGTTCTTCTACTCTGTGGCTTTCTGCCCCGTACTTGATCCACAGATGTTCATGGGTGGGGTTGTGGCTACAGGGGTGGTGGTNGCTGTTAACTTCTTGTGCCTCTGCTTCCAGCTCCTTGCATAGGGATGAATGCTTTTCACTCTTCTTGGATAATCTTCAGAGTATTTCACCCTCCACAAGTCACTCCTCCTTTTATGGAGGTGTGTGTATGTGCTTGAGTTATTGACATAACTGCAATTCTTTTCAGAGAAAAATGAAACATAAACTTTCTAGTGCTAGAAATAAATTTGATGGCATTTGTAGGCAAGAACCTTACCATTTTCCTTCTGGCTAAACCCAATTACAGAGTTGATACAAAAAAATATTAGTGTCTACAGCATGCCTCAGTGCCTTTCATAGTTGAGTAGTGTATTTTACTAGCCTGGCAATATTAAACCGTCCTTTTTATTATTTCATTTACATTCTGCTTGTGTTAAGTTGAACTGAGGTCACAGTAGGTAAAATGTAAGGAAATGGAATCCATGTGGTAAAATTTTGGTTCTTTTATTGAGGATTGTTAATGTATATTGCTAATAAAAAGCAAACAGGTTAAAGTAATTCCAGTGAAATGAACAGAGAAATGGTAAATGTGTCAAAATACACAGAATTTGAATTACAAGTTCTTTATTTAAGAAAGCAGTGAATTTATAAAGCTGACAGATGAACCTATCATGCTTTATTATTTGTTTCCTTGTGAATTAACCTCTGGAGAAGGAAAGCCTGTTGGAAATTCCTGATGGAATGTGCAACATTATTTCGAATGCCTCGAGCCTCCGGTGATGTGCTAATCTAACCAACCAGCCTTTTCAGAAAAATTGCTTCTTTGAAAGCCCACATGAAAAATGTCACTCTTGCTGTAAAGCATGTGGAAACTAAGCAAACCTTCCAACAGACTGACTGCTTACTAGTGTGTAGCCTTTTCCAAGCTGCCTTCAAGCTTGGCTGTCTTACTGGCTTTTGGAGTAGACAAGTGCAGATAGGATGGCCTGTAAGGGAAAGAAATAACTTGTAATTGGTGTTCATAATTTGAGTGCTTCCTCAGGCTTGCATCTTATTCAGGAACATAGACTGAGGGGTTATTAGCAAGGACTTTTAAGGTCAACTGGGTAGTTCATAGAAAAGAAGTAGAGTTTAAAGGTGCTCTTTGAGCACCTGTATCTTGGGGAAACCTGTTGTACACTTGAGGTGACCAGATAGCAAATTATGCAAAGATAAACAGTTACAATTTTATTAAGGAGTTACGTGAAGTATTGCTGGAGACTGTGAGACTGGCAGTTAAATGTAGGTGGAAGTGGTTTGGTAATAGGCTGATAAATTTTATTTCATGTTTATAACTGTAGATGGCAACACTTGAAGCTAACTGAAAATGTTTGGAATTGGCTTTTCATATACTTCCATCAACTCCATTATTCTGTCTTCTTGTTCTTCCAAACATATGGACCAATTATACTGAAGTTAAGATAAAATGAACCATGTTATTTTTCTGCACAAAGGTTAAATGACCCTACTAGAGAAGAGATGGTCATGCTCTCTGTTAGCATTGTACAATCAGATAATGTCAGAACAACTTAACATCTTTTGATGTGTTGCCTCTACTAAAGTCTTGCTTGATGGTACTGTGAAAAGCTTGAGGTTTAAAAGTAGAGTAAAAGATGTGTATACTTGTAAGCAGAAAAATGAATGTTGAACTTTCTGGCAGTGTATGCAGTTACTTGCTGAATGCCAAAGCTATCTTGTGTCTTTGTAGTTAAATGAGACTTTTTCTAAACTTTGTGGGAATTCAAGTATCTTGAGGCACGTCTGAGGACTCCTGCAGCCTTCTGCCAGTGTTGGCAATTGACAGACTGTACAATTCAGCAGTTTTGATGCTTGGGTCCAGGAGCATGGGCTGTAGTTGCTGACGCAGCACCATACCCTTGGTAAGATAGTCCAAAGGTTCATGTATTGTAGCAGTGCTCAGCCTCTGCAAATGGATATGGTTGGACTTGTGGTAGCAGATAGACTAAAATAAGACCTCTTTCAAGGACATGAGGGGATGAGCACTCAGGACAGTGGATGTATAGAAATGAGGATCTGTGAGAAAGCTCAAGGGAAGACTGGTTTAGCAAACACTTCTAATTGTACATCAGGATGTCTTTTTACTGGACTTCAACACTCCCATGCTAATGGTGTGTGTTTTCCCTGTTTGCACAGTGTCTGGCAGTGCAATCTGGTCCAGAACAGTGGCCCTGTAGATCCTGCATGACACAATTTGTGAGAGCGGGTAACGTCTGTCTGCTGGCCAGAAGACGTGTGTGTATTTCTATACAAAAATCTGAGCCTGCATGCTTCAGACAATCTGCTAGTAGATTAGGAGATATATAGCTATTTTTAAGGGAAAGGGGGAGTACTTCAATGCTGGAAAGATTTGAAAAATGCCATATTGAAGAGCCTCATAATTTAATAAAGTGTATTAGTCTACTATCTCAAGTGAATCTGCCCTTCAAGTTCACAGCTGTGGTAAATTTTTTGAGTGCTTGCAGTGTCTGCCTTTGTCCAGAGCCTTTTTTTTTCTTTTTTTTGAGTAAAAGTTCAGAGAATGGACTGAATTCCCTTAACTGGAGCCATAGAAAATGGCTCAGGCCATCTGGTTTTATTGTTGTGGGACATGCAGTAGCTGCTTGGGACTGTGCTCTTTGACAGAAGACTATAGAAAGCTGTTTTGATTGCAGCCTTAAACTTTTCATTCAAAAATAAATCTCTTCAAGTGTAACAGTAGACCTGTAGGTACTGTCTTAATAACAGAACAGCCATTTTTTCTTAGTAGCCTAATTGAATGATCTCTGTTCACATAGTTAAAGTTGGCATATTTTCTTCTGCATATTTAATAAACTGTTGTGTTAGATACCTGTGAGTTGATATTGGGAGTGGAGGCTCGGGAAGGAACTCTTGCCTCTTTAGCTTTTAGCAGTGTTTTTCTGGTATACCTGTACATGTAATCCTGTCCACATATTTTCCAGTCGCCTGGCAGTGCTGTAAGCTCCTGCCTCACTGCAGCAAGGGCAGCTCAGCCAGCAGTGAGCCTGGCTCAGACCATTTCCAGCTCAGATCTGCTCTGGTTACGAGGGTTGGCTGGTGCTGCCTTGGAGCAGTAGCAGCACCTGAATTGCCAGCCTGGGAGTGACTGTGGAGCTGAAGTGTCCTGGGCAGGCACTCCTGGGGTGCTGGGTACCTGAAAGTACAAATCTTACTAGGAATAAAAAGATGACACTGAATTTATTTTTACACTAGGACAAAATAGTTATATGCTCACATATAACCAAAGGTTTTAAGTCACTTTGAGCATCTAAAATGCAGCTAGATTTTTCTTGAAACTACGGCACTGAAGTATGAAGGCAAATGCTTCACGTTCACAGCTCATCTCATGGTACAGACATACATAAATGTGGTACTGCCTAGAGACTCTTGTACTGTGCTGAGATTTTACCAGGGCTGGACATGGCCAGCAAAGTCTGTGGATGGGCTTGGGAGGAGGAAGCAGGAAGGTGTGAGGGGGAGATATCCTGAACTTGAAGAATGTCTCACCAGTGGACTGGAGCACTGCTTTGCCTTGCCTACTGCATGGCCAGGATAGCACACAGCTAGGACTGCCAAATGGGGTTTAGCTAAAGTTTAATATAAATATTCCAATATTTTACAGCATTCACTTGTGCATCTGTTCTCTCTCAATCCTGATTTTACAAATTATTTTCCCTCACTATAAGACAATTTTGTCCTTGCCATCATCTGTTACACCCTGTGTATTGAGCTCTCCTGTTGTGCCAAAAGCTGCCCTCCTCCTTGCCCATGTCTCACTTCCCATGGGAAAAAGTCTCTGGTGGCAGGAAATTGAGCAGGATTGGCCCTGAGAAATAAAAAAGTCTTTCGGTACATCTGTGGCAAATGCCTTATTAAAGGGTCTGTCTGTGCTGTTCTGGAACTATTGCAGATAGTCATATGTCTAAATGTGAATGAATGATCAGGAAACCTTAAAAGCTGCTGTAGGTTTTGCAGGGTTTTCTCCAGCCTCTGTTTAAGATAACAAAACCTCTCTGTTTGGGGAATTGTTATCCCTGAATAACTTAGAATTCTGCCTTGTAAATGTTCCAGAAATTAAAGCACATGCTACTTTTCTTTGCATGGTCTTTGGTCATGTATTATAGAAGCTTCAAGTTTAGCGTGATTTAAAATATAGTCCATGGGCTCATTTCAAAACTGTTGCAAATTAGACCTGTAAAAGACCTCTTATTTAATGTCATCTCAAGCATAAACATACTAATGGGAGAGATCTGGTAAGCGCAGTGTTGATGTGGATTAACTCTGTGCCCCTGGGACCTCCAAAATCCTTGCTATGGTTGTGATAAGAGGGTTAGCTCTGAACTTGGACAACATTTACACAGCCAGGACTTGTTCTTAAAATTCTTGTGTAAACTGAGCATATCTTATGTGAGCCTGAATTTTTGCATCTCTTTCCAGTCACTGTTAGTAAGTGACTCCAGTGACCTTTGCACACCTGGGCTGATTACTAGTTTCAGTAATTATATTGCAGATTCAGAAGTGGTGGCCCTATTTCTGAAAACTTACTGAAAGTCAGAAGGATGAAATGCTTTTATGTTTTCTACTAATGCTGAGTCAGACTCAGTAAATGATGCTTGTGCCGTGTTAACTGTAGGTGCATGGAGCACCTTGGGTTGTGTTGGCAGCTCTGCAGTCAGCAGCTGACAGAGCTCCAAGTATTTGTCAACAACTGGAGTAGCTGTCTTGGATCAGGGTGCATCAGAAGGTTTGCGATCCATAACCAAACCTGAAACATCCACTAGTCCGAGCTACTGTTCTTGCCTGTTCTTCTGCTTCTTCCGTGATGGCAGTACACAGGACAAATATTTCAGACAAAGATGGGAGTGGATGTATGTGCAATGTATCAGCTGATGGAAGATGCTGAAGTCTCTCAATCTCTGAACTCTCCCTGATAAAGACATTTTTGAGAGAAATATGTGGAATGAGAATATGTAGGAAGTTGCTAGTAGAATGTAACTTTATTTCTATTGGATCAATTGCACAAAGAATTTACTGAGACAATTCTTGCATCATACTGAGTGTCAGTCTGTTCTCAAGTTTACTCAAAATTAGGAGTAGCAACTTAAACTTTAATACTGCATGTTGCTCTATGCAGTGTTTCATACACACTCTTCCTTTAGTGTTTTTCCATGAAGGAATGCCTATAATGAAGGAACTGGATGTCTTAGCACATGTGCTTTGTATGTATTGACTGTTGGCTAACAGGGTGGCAACATCTAAAATGAATCGAAATGGAGAGCTTTTAGGCTAGCTACACTGGCATTTTTATTGGTTCTTGTCAGTAGTTCAGACATACTCTTAACTCTGCGTATTTGATATTTTTCTTAATTCCAAATCACAAAAAATTGATGAATTGGATCATAAGATGCTATTTTAGATGCCTTCCCCCCCACCCCCATATAGCTTGTACGTAGAGTGCATGTGCCTTGTTTTGTGGTATTTGGATCTTTTTAGCTGCAACATTGTGTCTGCCTGGATCCTGCTTGGCCTTACCAAGTGAGCTGGAGGTCTTCAGGTGAAGCCCAGCCCTGCTTATTCTGCTCGTAACATCCTTTATCGCAGCAATCTCTTCCCTTGTGAGTTGAGCGCTATCAAGAAGTTACCCATACGGTAGAAATGTGTTTATTCTTTCATCAATATTCCCAGTCTTCTGAGTAATACTTACCTTGTTGAGCAGAAAGATTTCCATGTTCAATCCAAACGCATTTGTGTGTTGAACTCGGTGTGACTGGATTGATGGATGCATTCATAGGGGCTTCATGTGAGGTTATGGAACGCTATATGCACGGCTCTAGTCATAGACTGAAGCCTTTGCCAAAATATATTATAGTAGACTAGATTTTAAGGGCCCAAGTCTTCAAAATAGTTTCTTCTGTAGCTCAGTCTTGGGGCCATCTCTATCCTACAGGTTGTCACTACTGTTTCTAAAAGTGTCTGTAACCACTTATTTGATGTGATAGCACTGTTGCTTTGAAGCCAGTATGTGCTGGAGGCAGAAAGGATGTAATCAGTCTTATCAGTAGCCAGTGTTGCAAGAGACTACTCCCAGCATAAGCACTGTAGGTGTTGGTACTCCCTGTGTTCTCCCTTTTTGGTGCTCAGATACTCAGCCCAGAGAGAGCTGCTTAGGCCCTGGCAGGAAAGAATTCTTATTTCCTACCTGTTAGCTGCTGATACAGTACCTCTTCTAGAAAGGATGTAGGTTTTCCACTTTTCAGTGTCTACAAATTCCTTGTTCTTGCCTCTTGCCCTTTTCCCTTATTATCAGAGGGTTTCCTAAGCAGAACAATTACTACAGTCTCATGATATCTGTCAGTGCCTTCATCTACCATCTGAATCAATCTTTGCAAATAATTTTAATGAGGGATTTGAGGCTGGCCAGGGCTGCTTGATCTGGGACATCCTTGTTGAGCATGGGAGGGACCTGTGGATGTGTAGATCCAGGACTAGATTGTAAAGCATTAGCATTATCCAGGTAAATTCCTAGACTGATGCTTATCAAATGGGTAGAGTGGTTTTCTTACTCCTACTTTTGGACAGGCTGCCTTTTTGCTGCTTTGCTTATGGCTGTGATGAGTTATGTTTGGAGGGCAGGAGTAAAAAGCTGCTAAGTGAGCTAAGAGGAGCAGGTTATGGGGGGATGAAGACTTGATCTGGTATTGGCTGTCTCACCCTGGCTAATGGGGCCACAGCCTGCTAGGATGGTCTTCTGGGCTCTTCCAATGGCACTTGTCTTCATCTTTGGGGCTTTCATAGCTGAGGGAGCTATGATGTTTGAGAAGTGGCCCTAGAGCTTAATGTCACAAGTAATGAAGCAATATATTGAATTTCAGCACAGTTGCTCATCAATGCTTCTCCTTTGCTCTGGGGCACCAGGAGCCCTCCACAGCAGAGGAGCTATCAGGGAGTGGGAGCAGTCTGTCCTGGATGTGCTGATGGTGGTGTGGGTAAGAGCTACTTTGCCAGGCTGGCAAACACCTGCATCTTATGTTTGCCTCCAAACAAATGTTTTGGTTCATAGCAAATGATGACCTGATCACAGTACCTGAGAACTCATTTTAGTGTTTATTGGAGCTACCAGACTTAAAAAAAAGACTTTGACCAAAGTCAAGTGGTGATTGAAACTACAAAGCTTAAAGCAGCTATATGATACATTAACAAATGTGTGGTAGCATCAGTCCAAAACGTGGGCAAGTAGTGTCGTTTCTTTTGTGTTCTCAGTAAATGGATGTGGGATCATTTCTGTGCTGGCTTTTTTTTGAGGTACAGCCTTCCGTGTATCTATGTACTCATAAAGTCCAAGCTTCTTGCTTTATTATAGTACCTTTTACTTGAATTGCTTATATCAGCTACCAGAAGGTGTTTAGCCACTACGAGGCAGCTGTCAGGAAAACGCTGAAAACTTGCTCGTGGCATGTGCGGTCTGTGTGGCACTCAAGCTAACAAAGCATCTCACAGTGTGTTTGAGAAGGCGAGAGGCCTGTGGTTTTTTTACCGAGGATGTGTCTTGATGTTCTCAGCGAACAGGGCTGCCACAGAAAGCAGCTGGCCCAGCCCTGTGTTTCTGTCCCCTCCCTCGTGCCTGCAGGTGCATGGCGACTCAGATCAGGGACCTGATCTTCCTAAAGTGGGTCTCTTCATAGCTGTCACTCTCGTAAGGGCTGTCTCTTGTTCTGGTTCACCAATGCAGCCGCAGGATTTCCGTCTCTGAAATGAGAGGTGTGACAGGAGTATGTGGCTGAGAAACATTGACACCCGGGTCCTGCCCTCCCCACTTTGCTAGCTGGTTTATGCTGAAGGTTGTTTCCAAAAGCCTCACATGCAGTGAATGAAATTCACCCAGAAGTTAGTGCTACTGTATGGTCCTTTAGATTCATAGCTAGAAACATTTGGAAGAATTGCAGATTTGCTCACAGAGGCCCTGTGTACCCTACAAAGAGAAGACCAGTCATGGAGTAGAAGCTGTTAATAATCAGGGTTGTTTGCAGCTGGAGATGTGCGTGGTCATCTTTAATAGGCTGGGAGAGTACTTTTATGGGAGGTGATGTGGTTGCAGCAGTAAGTAGGGATGTGAATACCGCAGCTTGTTCATTTGATTACAGCCCTCATCACCCCCATCAGTAGAAGGCAGCTCGGTCAGTTGTAGCCTTACAGGTTTCTGAAGCTGCAGCTTGTTCCCAAGTTGCCCTTGAGATACATTCACAGTGCACTGTTGTCTTCATCTCTACTGCTGAGGGTCTACTTGGCACGGGGCTGTTCCATTCACTACTTGCTTTGAGCTTTCATATGGGAGTCATCACACCTTTCTGAGGATGCATAAGCTGAAACTCTGCTGGCTTCCAACCTCAGCCCCACGTGCTTGGGTGCTCCATCCTGCCCTCAAACTAGGCAATGGACAAAGAGCAGTACACGCTTGTTTTTGAACAAGTGAAACTTGAAGAATTCACTGTACACACAGCTGCATCTTATTGGTGATCTAAATATCTTTGTGCACCATGCTATAAAAGGCCTCTTTTGAGGAGGAGGGATGACTGTTCTAATTTCTCTTCCGCAGTAATTTGCCTAGGTTCTCAGTAAAATTGCTCTAAGAATCACCCCTGGCTCTTGTGTAACTTGGTGTGGATTTCTGCTTGCAGCTATCGTGGACGATGAAAGGCTTTCAGCAGAGGAAATGGATGAGAGGAGGCGTCAGAACATTGCTTACGAGTATCTGTGCCACTTAGAAGAAGCAAAAAGGTAAGTAAATGAAAGCACACTTATACCTGGCCTTTAAGTACAGAAGTTCAGGCCTGTTGTGTTATTGAGCATTGTAACTTTTAATTCAACATCTGGAATTACTTGGATTAACTTAAAGTGGCAATTCTGTAACATTTAGTATGAGGAACTAATGCCCCATGTGAAAAGTTTAATCCAAAGAAGGATTTCTAAATAACAAAGACAATCTCCTCAGAGTTATTGTGGTGACCATCTTCGGTGAGAGTAGGGGCTGGGTGCTAAAACCAAAGGCTGTGGGAAGCTGAGTCAGCTTATGTGACTAACTGGGGAAAGTCTTCCATTCCTGGCTGGGTGGTCGTGCCCGTGTTTGTGGAGTGACTCAGGTTGCTAAGATGGCAGAAAATCACTTGGGCTCTTACTGAGTTAATGATCCATACCATCTCTCTTTCAGTGGTAAGTGCAGGCAGGGCAATAAGATTACCTGGACTCTGCTCTTCCTTTAGTTCCTCTAACTCATAGGTACTCCTCTCTTGAAGTGACAGCCTGTGATGAAGCACTGATCTGCAAGCACACAGGGATTTTTATTGCCTTTGTGCAAATGTACTGTGCAATGTACACTTCATTCTCAAAACAAATATTCAACAATATTTTCATAATTACAAAGCAAGGAATCAAGGTGCAATGTCCTCATGCTTTTGAAGTAGCTTGAATAGCTGCTGTTACCATATGTAAAAGCATATTTTACATTCAGTCTGGTCAGAATTTTCCAAAGAAGCCTTTGGTACTCAATTTATAGCCCTGGCTGCCACTGGTAAGTATCTTGCTCCTGTTCTGCATTTGTTGCTGATGGTGTTTTTAGTCTTATACTTTAGTTGGATGACTTTCCTAGGAATTTCTGAAACTTGAACTTTAATTAATAGTGCAAGTTGGGAAACATCAGTGTGATGATAAACCATAGGATCTCTAGGATAGAGTAACCCAGCATACTTCAATCAGGAATCAACCATAGAACGGTGCCCTGGGCTTTGTTTCCACGCCATTCCCCTTGCCATCACTGTGTGGCACCGACAGCTACCTATTTAGCAGTCATGGAGCTGCCAGTGGTCTTGTCCTGGGGCGTTGTTATAAAAATCAAGCACTTCCTATTCTCTACGCTGTCCCATTTGATGCAGCAAACATTGCCTCCATTGCTCTTTCTTCCTCTTTCCACTGCAGAGCAGTTCCCCATTCACATATTTAAGATGGCAAGTGTCCTACTGCTGCCAGAAAGGATTGTCCTGCTTAGCACACTCCTGCTGCGTCCATTGTGCAGTTGCAAGAGATTGCTCTTGGTCAGCTGAGTCAGCTTGCTACACTGGCAGGAAATTTGTAGCCCTTTTGCTGACTTTGCTAGTGGTTTGGTGACCTGACTGGTCTGATCAAGGGGTCAGTGGAGAATCAGTGCTGTCAAGAGGATGGGGTGCAGCCACACACTTGAGAGCAGGAAGGGACCAGGTCTCTGCCTCGCTTGTCAAGAGGTTAGATCAACTCCACCTTCTCATGAAACCTCTGAGTCAAGCTTTGATTTTACTCACGGTTCCTCCTTGGTTTGTTACAACTTATCTACCTGATGGCTTCTGACAAGATAGGAATAACAATTAGTCTCCAAATCCAGCATTTTCTCTTCTATTACTAATTTATCTTCCTGGCTTTTTTCACCCTTCCTGGGGCTACTTGTCACTTTGAGTTCAAAGTCCACTGGTTTGTTTGAAGCATCTCCATTGATATTTCACAAGGAAATATGAAGTTTTTACAATTAATGACTTAAATTAGTATCTGCTATGGGAAACCTCCTTTTCTTCCTTGCATTTATTTTCCTATGAGTTCATGCCATTAGTTGTTTTCTAAAAGAAACACTGCTTTAGCTCTGCCAGCAGGTGATAGGACTTGGCAGCCAGAACAGTCACTCCCAGGGCTGTTAGGTAGCTGTAAGCATTTCTGGATCTCCATTTGAAAAATTGGAAACTACTGGTAATGTTCATGGCCAATGCTTGTTACTGGTTGAGGTGGGGATGAGTGCTGCTGAGTAAGGAGCCTTGTGCTTCCCCCACCAAGGGGTTGGGTTGTCATGGGTGGAGCTGATGTGGCAGCCCAATGCTGTTGGATGTCCTCCTCCTGTGCCACAGAGCACCAGCCCCAGCACTCATTAGGGAGGAAAGGGTGGTGATGGGGGTTGTGAAGGCTCTGAAGGGCTTTTGGGTAGACAGAGATGCTGGAAAAGAGAGTGAAGGAAACTTCCCCATTCAGAGAACTCTTGGGATAATTCAGTTGCACTATGGGACACTGCCTCAAGACTGACTCTTACGAATGTGTAAACAACCTCGCAACAAACATGTACCAAATAACTTGAAGAAACAGCAGAAATGCCTGTGTCTCATAGCTGTGTAGGCACCAACTCTGCTTCCTCAGGAGGCAAGTGATGATGTCCGGGGGGCCTGGGCTGGTGGCGGGGGCAGGTTGGTGTGGCAAAGGGGTGCCGCTGCATTCTCCCTAGCCCTGACCTGGGGAAACAGCAGCATGAGAACATGCCATATTTCTTCTCACTGCACAGTTATCTCCCTCTGTATACTTGATTAGGGGTCAAACACATTGGTGTGCAGTCTCTGTTCTGTAATTGCATGGATATAGCATATTCTTTGTCACAACAGAGCCTGAACAAAAGCGAGGACCCTGGAAAGCAAGATAGCAGCCTTGAAGGAAGCAATGTGGTCGTAATTCAAACTGCGGCAAAATGAGACCAGTGCAAGCTTCCAAGGCTTGGGTGTAGGTGCTGGCTAACTCTGCAGCACACCACAGGTCCTGCCCTTCAGCCATGCTGGGGGTGCAGTTTTGTAGGAGGAACCAGCTGATGGATTGGATTTTTCTGCTGCTGAATGGAGGGGTCACAGCAGAGCACTCGCCCCTGCTCCCCAGTACTGGAACAGCCCCCACGGGACGCACAAGACCCCTTCCTCATCTGTGTGCTTGTGGCAGTGGGTCTGGGTTGGAGGAGGCAGGATGGTGCCCTTGGCCTCAGGTGCAGCAACTGGTTGTGAAATTACCTGGAGCTGTGGCTGCTGCCTGCTTGTTCCCAGCAGTACCCTCCTGGGTGAAACGTGGGGGTGGGAACTGTCCCTCTGACACTTTAGTTCACAGTTGCAAGCTTTCTTTGCTTCTGTAAAACCTGAATGCATGCAGAAGATTTTTTAGTATTCAGGACACTACGGATAGCAATGGCAATAGACTGAAATGGGTAAAGTAAGGTGAGCTTTTGCCATTCAGTTGGCAGTGGCTGAAATGACAGCAAATACTGTTTCAGCTGATCAGCAGTGTGCAAACACAATGGGTTTTGGCCCATATTAAAGAGTAATAAATACTGAAATAATAAATAGCAAAAGGTTGAGGTAGAGCATGGCTGAGACAGTACTATGGTGGGAGTTATATTTTGTTTCTCCCCATAACTGTAATCAAAATAATTTATAGCAGCTCTGCATTTTGAAATGCCAGAGTTAATTAAATGGGTGAAGAATGTGTACTTTCAGCTGCTTTTCAGACCATTATTTGTTCACTTCACTTACTTCCTATAGCCCAGCTTTAATTAAAACTTTCAAAGTTTAACGTGAAAGAAGAGACATGTTGCTGGTAGCTGATGTTTCTGCAAATACCTTCTGTGCTAGGCATAGTATCTGTTCCATGTATACAGCATAAGAAATTGTTTTTAAACACAATGAGCAGGCTTGTAGTATCTGCAGAGGTCAGTAATGTTTTAATAGTGTGTTATATTTGATATTGGAGAAAAAAAAATGGTGGTGTTAGATTGCTGACCCCTTTCTCCCCAGAAATCACCCATTTTAGGTTTTGGTTGCTTATATATGTTGTTTGATTTATTACTTTTGTCTTTAAGGAAAGTTTATTGTAAAAAGTAGAGAAACATGTATAGTATCTGGTATCCTTGAACTCCTGATAAGAATAACTTCAAGAGTAAGCAATTAGGAGTAGGGACTTCCTCACTTCCAGCAATGTAGCTATGGGTGCCTCTAAAAGAAGCTCTCCAGACACTATAGCAATACATTTCCAGTATTGGGAAATTCTCCTGTAAAGTAACAAAGGCTTGAAGTGGGCATGAATGGCTGTGTCACAAGCCCTAATGTCTTACTGGATTAGTTTAATTTTAATAGATAAAATTTACCACAACATCCTCCTTTCCAAACATTATCTTTGTAATACCCAGAACATCAGATTCTGCCTTGAGTTTGGCTTTTGTTGTTGCTTGTCTCTTTGCAGATGTGCAATTGCTATGCTGTAAATGATAATACAGATTTGAGGGGGTTTAACCATGATTGAAGCTTTGGCATATGATGCAAATCTAGACAGTAAATCTGTTGTGGCTGGCTGGGGTTATAATCATCTATTATTAAACAGATACTATTTCTCTTGGCTTCTTAGAAATTATAGCTTCTTATGCTAAGCTTGAATTTGAACCATGGAGGCCTCATTTTACTAACCTTGTATCTCTCCGCATGAAATAGAATACATTTTGTTTCACAAAGTATATGCTGCAATTTCATAACCAGAACTGCCAGCATTTGTCTCCTTTCTTTTCACTTTTCTTACTCCACCATTCAATAAGACAGGAACAAAATTTCAGTGTTAGGACAATGAAAACAGTGAAGGAAAACTATCCAGGAAATTTATTTTGAGAAGTCATTTTTTATTCTGAAAATGTAAATCCTCATTCTTTTCCCATTTCTTTACAATAGAAAGCAAAACAATCCATTTTAGGTGACAAACCCTGTCTCCTTCATTGTATTGTTTTTTATTAAATTGGTTTGCAATGGCTAGTTGCAGTACTGGTCACCGAGAAGATCACAGTTGGAAGCTGCTGTGTAAAAATGTACTTGCAGTTTAATATGCTTAAAAGGTCAAACCCTGAAGTGCTTAATTGGCTTCATTTAAAGCTAGCAGTTTTGCAGTACTATAGCACGACAGAAAGCTCAGGTTGCTCCAGTTCAGGATTGTGGAACCATGGAAGGTTGCTTTGGAGCCCACTCCATTCCTGGGGGGAGTATCAGGGTCTTATGAAAGCTTGGTACGACGCGGGAATTCTGCCAGGTTTCATGCTGCTCTTTCTCCATGAGCAAAGTTGTGGCAACTGTGCAGCCCTGGCAGGTCGTGGGTGAATTAATGCTACTCAAATGCTCTATTTTAAGTTGATTTCTTTCAGACTACAGGGACTCTTTAAAGCTTTGTGCTTAGAGGTAAGCACATAAAACTGTAATGCAGCTGTACAACTAGCTGACTATAAGGAGAAAATGTTAAGATTCTTCTCAGTAACCTGTTTTGTATGGGTTTGTCAAAAAAAATCATTCTTCTGGGAATGGTAGTCTACTGACGCGTAGGTTATGAACTTGGGCTCGTTTTCCCCCTCTGTCTAAAGCACCAGTGAACACGTCTGGCAGCAGCTCTGTAAAGGCCAAATGTTTGAAATTAGAGTGCTTCATGAGATTAAATCCTTGGAAGAATCCTACTTAGCTGGGACATACCCATCCCTGAAGTAGCTCGGTCTGCACAGAGGTATTGATCAAGTATACTTGCTGTTTCATGTCTGATCCTCAAGCATACTTACCCAGCAGACAGACTGCCAGCTATTGAGTTGAAAATGTTTTTATTTTGGATAGTTACACAATCATGCGTATAAGCTGGAGTTTTCATATACGAATGTCACTGATGTTAAGTAATCCAATAATTGTTTGGATACAAAAAGTTTTAATAGCAAGAACGGAAGGAGAGAAATCTTTGTGCTAGTTTCTGTACAGGACACATTG
The DNA here is from genome assembly GCA_013400195.1 of Aramus guarauna. Lineage (NCBI taxonomy): Eukaryota > Metazoa > Chordata > Aves > Gruiformes > Aramidae > Aramus > Aramus guarauna. The sequence continues at coordinate 48,503 of VXBL01008186.1, forward strand.
ACCTGCTCACTAGGATGTTGAGGTAATTTGTGCACGTTATGGGTCATTGCTCAGTGTGTATAGTTGTGGAATAATGCTGTTGAGTAATGATGGATGTGACCTTTGTTTTTGGAGACTAAACCATATGACACTTCACCATTGCATGCAGTGAAACTAACAGTATGTTCACTTCATAGGCAGTTCTCTTTCCCAAAGTTTTCCACCTTTCTTTTAGGCACCACCCTCTTGTAAAAGGAATTGTGATCTATTTATTTTTTAATAGAACAGCAAACTTGAAGCTAGTTCAGGCTCTGATGCCCTCATATTGGTGTAGTTTGTAGGTTCAGCTTCACCAAGAGGGCACATGACACTTTCATTTCTCCTTTACTTTTCCTTTTTGCAGTTTGGATTATCTGTGATGCAACTTGAAAGCCTGTTTTACTTTATACTCCATCCATAAGACTAGCTGGATGTCAGATCAAACTGAAGGCTTCATTCTGTATTCTGAGTAGCTCCTACTTTAATATTAAGTGTAACCTGAGGTGGCCTCCCTAAGGTATCAGTAGTAGCTGAGTCGTTACAGTACTGTATGGAGTACACCAAGGAGAAGGGAAGCAGGCCACCAGGGAAGGCTGTCAGGGATTCTTGCAAGTCACCGACTTGGTAAGGATGGTAAAGGAAAGCCTGAGGTTGTCCTGTGCAAGGAGGAACACGGCTGTGGTTCTTAGAAGTGGCAGAGGGACTTAAGGTTTGCACCTTGCCTAAGGGATCTGTATGACGTTGCTGTTGCAAAGAACCTGTGACAGTAACCGTGGGATGGAAGGACACTGTTTTATCCTCTGCTTAGTGGGATTAAGCGTTGCTCTTAACATTCTGTACTGTTTGGACTCTGATCAGTAAGCCGGGGGTGTAGTTCCTACTTATCTGAGAGCAGCCAAGGCCTTTGCTTCCCTGTGTGTTGATGATGGAATAAACCATGACGTGTGCCAGGGTGCGTGTTCTGTGTGCCCATGCCACCGTGCTGCACTGCAGGCTGTGATGGTTGCACGCTGCACTGCTGGTGTAGCTGAGCAGCAAGCGGTGCATTCTGCCTGGCACATATCCTGTTGTGCTATAACTAGTGTAGCATTCAAAAAGCTTTGTTTTGTTGTCATGGGTCTGTTTGCTCTGAACTGGAGGAGGAAATTACCTGGGCTGATGGAATCTGCTTTTTAACAGCTCCCTTACAGGAGTGTACTTCTCACATACCGAGATCCTCCTTTCCAAACTGTCATGTCCTGGAGAGCTGTTGATATTTGGAAGAAGTGTTTATTCAGGCTCTTGCAGGAACTGCTGTGGGGAGACGTGAATGGAGCCTCATAGGTCAGAACAGGTGAGGCAGTAACTTGGTGACCTTCATAGCACTACTTTGTGTAGACCACTACTACTGGTGAGGAGCCCACAGGTATGTACTGGTGGGATCTCACTGTATTGGAAGCAGGAAACTGAGTGTTCACAAGAAACATGCTTCTAGTGCACAGGTGTTTTGCTATAGCTTCATGGATGCTAGAAATCCAGGTCCCTGCGACCTGCTTAGCTACTGCTTTGGGACTAGAGATCCTAAAATTGGTTCAGTAAATGTTGAGATTTGCAAAAGAACCAATGTGCCACTATACATCCATTTCTGGATTGGAAAAAACCCAGCAAGCAGAGGGGTCAGTGCTCACTGAATGTGTAGGTGTGGCCTTACGCCTGGCTTTTACCTTGCAGCAACTGCCGGCAAGCACTTTGTGGGATAAGGCAGCTGCTGAGAGATATAAGTCTGAGTTCCCTTAAAAACTGCTTTTGGTGCAGATATCTCAAATTCATTGACTGTGACAGTCTGTACCTCCTATCTTTAGGTATGGAGTAATGCTAGAAAGTGCTTTGACTGTTGACGTTGCTCACTACAGACCATGTGAATCCTGTGTTAGTGGATACAGCTATTGCAAAACCCAGTGTTCCCCACCAGGAGATGAGTGGCAGTCCTGTGAGGGTCTCAGCTGCTGACAGTGAAGACTTGGGAAGATGCTTTTTAAAACAACATGTGGTCAGGACTTACAACCAAACTGGTTAATTAGCAGGGCTGTATGGCTCAGTGTGTATACTGCATGGTCCTTTTGATTGCTGTAGGTCTCAGTATTTAATTTTCTCTAAGAAAGATGTCTTTCTACTCACCTGCGTTTAAATTCAAGGATCTAATAAGAGGTGGGGTATAGCAGTGTCCCAGAGTTGCTAAGAACATGTATGCACCTTGCGGGAGCTCAGATATTTATAGGACCACCTCTTCTTGATGTTCTAGAGCCACTTTCTTTTGAAGTTCATAGCATAACAGCCTCCCATAATTGCTTTTGCTATTTTTGTTGATAGAAGTAGAGATGTGCAGGCTTCTATGTGGGGCCAAGTAAAACCCTCAAATTCGCTCTACCTCACTTGAGGTACAGAGGGGTCTGAAAATAGCTTTCAGTTGCCTCACTATTTGCTTGCTTTCCAGCTGACCATGTTTCTTCCAACTGCTTATGTACTTTCTGTAGTGCACAGGAAGAGAGATTTCAGGGTACTCTCTTCAATCCCAGGTTTAACGCTGGCAGGGCAGGGGAAAAGGTTTTTTAAGCCAAACCATTCGTTGGAAAACTTAAGTGATGTATCTGTTCTTCAACTGAGTTCAGGAACTGGGATTCATTTGTGAATTAGTACAACTTAAACTAATTCAGTTGCATGTGTGAAGGAATGTTTTCTTTAAAACCCAAACAAAAAATATTCCTTACCTAGTTTTTATTTTGCAGCTCCAAATGACATGATGAGGTGGTCAGAGGACTTCTTAAATACCAGTGCATGTGTAGATGAGAAAACAATCCATGGAGTTACCTGTTTCTGTTAGTAAAAACAGAAATGGTAGCCCAAAATATCCTTGCTGTAATTGCCCACAGTGTATGTGTTCAGAATTAGCCTTGTGTTAGCCACAAAAGAGGTGAGACGGTGTTTGGCTGTTTCTGTGGTGGCAGCAGGACGTACCCTTGAACACTTCATGTATTCTACTGTTTTCTACTGCACGCTAGCATCATTCTTGACACCTAAGGTCTGAAATTGGTTTTAGAAGTAGAAGCTGAGAGCTGGGAATGGGTTTTCAGCCTGGCAAATTTGAGTCTGGGGGAAGGGCTTTAAACGGACCCTCTCAAGTGAATGAATGGAGCTGCTATCAAGCTTGAAGCACTAGGAAGGATTTCACATGGCTTCCAGTGACTATAAATGCTAGGCAGGCTCTGGCTTGGGAGACCTTCACTAGTGACAAATATAACAGGTCTACCAGCTTGAAGGGGAGAATCTTGCAGGTTTTTGGGTTTTATTAGAGTTGAATTGAGAACTGTTGACAAGTGAGTTGTTGTAGTAGTATCGAGTACAGATTTATTCTGGCAGGATGATGGTTAACTGCATGCATAATTGTTCAGCTACCCAGTGGACAAAGAGCTAGCCTGCTCTAGGATGAAAGCTCATAGATTTGCAATTGTAAAGATGTGCTATAAATGCCTGCAGTGCAGGAGTACCTTAGTTGCTTTGTGAGGTAGCAGAGATGAGTCTGGATTCTACTCCTGGCCCTTATTGCTCTCCCCGAGTGGTTAAAGCTTTTGAATTATTGGTGGTGCATTTGTCCCCCGAGGGTAGTGATAAAGCTAGTCTGATAACTTGAGTTCTTCTGCCATATATAGCACATTAACTATTTCTAAAACTCTGAAACCATCGAAGCGGATGGGAGCATTACAAAGTTTGGTGCAGTAAGAAGAGCTCTTGTAATGAATGAAACTGCCTTAAAACCAATGCTTTTCATTACCCCTGTCATTCTGCTCCCTAGCAGTTTGCCTGTTGTAGGGCCAAAGGCAGAATTTGTTTGTGAAGGCAATAAAAGCTTCAGTGGCTCCTGCAGGTAAGCACCCCTCACTGCAGAGGAATTACTCTGGTACAGTGTAATTATGCTCAGGGCACTGGTGTGTTTGTTTCACAGTGCGGGGAAGAGGGAGAAGTAGTGGGAGCAAGGATACAAAGACGACTGGTTCACTGGAGTTTTGCAAAAAGTATCCCAGATTGGAGGCTTAAAAGTGGGAGGAATTTAGAGGGCTGTTGAATGCAGGGTATGGACCCTGGCTGCTGTTCCTGGACTGTGAGTTTAGGTGGGTGCATGGAGGATGCCACTGCATGCCAACCACGCTTGCACACAGGACACCCTGTCACTGGTCTTATGGAAAGTATCAGAGCATCAAACACATCGTAAGTCACGTTCTGACAGGATTGTCTTTAAAGCCTGTCTGTCAAACAAATTGCTCTAAGATGGGTAAAAAGCATGATTTACATCAAACATCTATCTACACATTGTGCCAAACCTCTTTCTCTCTGTTAAAGAAAAAAAGCAATGAAATAATGTGGCAGCAGTGGTCATTAAAAACTGGAACCTCTTCCTTTCCTGACAGCTGCCAAGCTGTGGGATTGCATCACCTCCCTCACCATGGCCCACGGAAAGCACAGCGTGCTTTATTTAAGTGTGTCTGCATTTACATGATGCGCAGACTTGGTCAAGTGGGATTTGCTTTGCAGCATGGTTGGGGGAGTGCCAGCCCTTGGTCTCAGCTGCACTCTCTTCGCTGGAACAGAGTTCAATGGGATTCGTGACCAAAGTCAGGTTTTAGGGCTTCCCGTTTTTCTGACGAACATCTACAGAATGGGGAAGAGTCAACTTGATACACCCAGTAACTCTTGAGGCACACTTTGTTCAGCTGCTTCAAAAACAGAAATCAAAGCTCTTTACTTCTTTATGTTGGGAGAGGGGGGGGGGAAAAGTGGTAGGTTTTTTAATAAAGTATTGATGGCTCTGAACAGAGCTCTGTTTGCAGGTTTGGGAATTTTAATAGCATGCTTTTACAGTATTTTCACATCTCCTGTTCATGACCCCTTGCCCTTGTTTTCCTCCCCAAGAGCACTGATCTAACCTTGTGATTAACTTAATACTGGGATGGCTAGTGTCTTTTTTTGGGAGAGGTTATACTTTAGTTGAAGTCTTGTTAAATGCAAGCGTAAAGTATTAAATGGTACTGTCATATTTCTGTGTTCGGTTTACAAAGGGGGTGGATATTTTTTTAATATTCCTGCTGCTTTTTGTCCCCTCAGAAAGAGACCTTGATCTGTTGCTGCTAAATAAATATACTTCTATTTTGATTCCAATTTCAACATTTTCTCCACTTCCTCAAGGTCAAAGTGGTATCACATGATGGTTAGTAGCACATGTTGTTTTCTTTAGTGAGAAGTAATAGGAGAGAACATACTTTAAAACTATTCCAGAAGTTGTTATTTACTTGTGGGCTTATACCTCCTTACTATGTTAAGGAGAAACTAGGAGTACAGGGAGACTTCTCAATATTTTTCTAGCATCTTGTGTTCTTTTTAATAGCTGTTTATTGTCAGAGAAGACTAAGAAAGAAGGTGTCTGCTTGAGTTTTCAGTGCCTGAAACTGGCATGGACTAACCCATTCGCTGTGGTGGTTACTGGCAAAGATTGCAATGGTATTTTCAATGTCAACAGTAATTATTTTGCTTCTTTGGAAAACATGTTAAACAGCATTTTCAGACCTTTGTAAAGATGTCTAAGAAAGGATTGAACTTGTCCACTACCATGCAAAAAAAGACTAGGGAAGCAGGGGTAACTAGAGGATTGGGCAAGATTGATCATAAATAACCTGAGATGCCAAGGACGAGGCGATAGATTGCAGCTGCTGAATTGAGACCTCCCCTGAATTCTGTAAAGGGCTCACTGATCATTCACTGGAGTCAGCAAAGCTGTTATTTGTATTTGCTTTGCTTTCTGAAAGTGAGGCCAACATCTGTATGTTTGGATTCTGCTTTAGTGAAGAAAGAATTGGATCTGTCCGTCTCTAAGAACTTTTCCTGTGTTGTGGCTTCTTGTTAGATCTCAAAATATAGGCTTGAACCCTACTGTTGCTTCACAGGCTTCCTAAAAAAACATTGATACCTACATTGCAGTGCAGAATTTTCATCAATCTCTCAGCTTCCAAGTTCAAAGGTGAAACATGCATGTAGCACTTCGGACTTCTTGACTGATGTCAAGATCCACGTGTTACAAGAGAGGCCACTTTCTCAGGGCAGAGTTCACAGGCCTCTCTGGTTATTCTGTTTCTGTACTGTCTGTGAACTGGGTGTCACGGGAGGAATCGTATCTTCTGTGAAGATCTGCCTAGCTGGTACTTTGATAATGTGATTAGATCAATAATTAATGCTGAGTGTGCTGTGTTGCCTTTCATGTAACCCAAGATGTGAATAAGCAGGTGACCTGCAGCGTAGCTAAGGCTCATGGTTCATCAGCAACAAAAAAAAATGTAAGAAGAAACTTGGAGAATGTTTTGTTTTTATCTGAGTCTTAACTTTCTCTTGCTTACAGGAATGACAGGGACTAGGGCTGAGAGAAAGTGTAAGGATCACTTGGGAGTTCTCAAGGAAGAGCAAATTCCTTCTGGCAACTTNAACAGTACACTGAAACAGCCTTTTTTAAACCAAGAGAGTGACAGAATAAGATGAAACAATTTTTGTAAATGTTATGACAGCTTCTTGTGCTTTTGGCAGGCATGAAAACCAGTCCAGTTCTTTGAAGAAAAAAATTTTGACCTCTTGACTGATGTCTGTGCTAAGAAGGCACCAAAGGAATTACTTTCTCTTGTTTGCTTTAGGTCTCCTACTTTTCAGTTTCTTATTAAGAGGCAGGTGAACAAAGTTCCTGACTTTTTTCTGCTGGCCACTTTCTTTTTTTAGCTATTTGTTTCAGGCCAGAGAATTGTGCTGGGACGTGCAGCAGTGCAACGGAGTGGGCACCTTGCAGGGGCAGCAGCATCTGCAGCAGAGTAGCGGAAGCAGATATAGCAGAAACAGCTGGGGTGTTCCTCCTGTTGCAGAAAAGGAACATCTGCTTTTCTCAAGACTAGTCCAGCAAGGATTTGGGAAAAGGATGTGCAAATTCATTAGCTGAACAAGGCATCCAAATATTTAACATGAGGCATTCAGATTTTGAGTGCCACTATTAATATAAGCATGTTTCCAGTGTAGAATGGCTATTACCTTGAAGCAGTGAATCCTTTCACATGGCTGCCTACTAGTCAGACTGTCTGGGGAGCAGTAGAGCATGCAAGTAAAACAAGAAAACTGCTTTGTTTAGAAGTACAGCTTTGGTAATGTCTGATAAAGCACTTTCTAAAATAACAGTTGTTAGAGCTTTTGCACAATACCGCTTTCATCCACGTCTGACATTTAAACATTGAAATACTATTGAGTCAGTGTTGCAGAATGTTTTCATGATGACTATATTACTCCAAGGAGTCTGATCAAGAAGCCAAAAAACTGAATAACCTCAGGCATTTTTTCTCCTGCTGCATCATCTATTGGAAAGTTTTTCTCAAGGCATGCATTCAGAAATTGTGAAGAGGTGCCCTGACATAGTATGTCCTAGAAAGTGGCTTAATGACTTTAAAGTGCAATCCTAACTTGAATAGAGGTCATGTTTTAAAGGTCAAAAGTGCTTGAGTTGGTGATAAAAATGACCCTTTGTTGTAATTAAATTCTGTTAGCTACGCTGGCTTATGGTGCTGCAAGTGAACCGCACTGGGTTTTCCTAAAGGTAAGGCTTCTAACTACAATTTAGTAATTGAAGTAAACCTGTCAAGACAGATTAAAGACTTATTACTTGATCTGCAGAAGTGTTTTTTAACAGCTGCAAACAATAGGTGAAATAGCTTGAGTCCCACAGTGGATTTTCAGGGTTGGAGACTGGAAGTGTTTTGAATTATAAACTTGGCATACCTGCACAGGAGTCAAAGATGGACTCCTGCCACTTTCCTGAGTGAAACTGTGTGAGAAACACTCAGTAGGTGCTTTGTAGTGAACCCGACCTGTTCCTCCTCTCACCCTGGGAAAGCGCCGGGATACGTGAGAGGGGACCGATAGCTTTGTTCTGTTTGACTTGTGCGTGTATTCAGCAGGCTTGACAGTTTTCCATGATGTGAATGGTAAAGAAACATGCACCCAAGTCACTAGGGAGCCCATTAATAGCTTTCTTCTAAAACTTAAAAATGCATTCTCTTAGGCTTAACTGTTTACATGTTCATCTCCGTGCCTGCCCTGTTAAAGTCAGCAGCAACTCTGTTTTTTCTGATGTGGAAGAATTACAGTTGGCAAGTCTTTACCCCAGATCATGTGTGTTGGAGGGACTAAAATATTTTTAATACAGACCTGATGCTAGCTGCTGAAATATTTCACAATCTTTTTTCTGCCACTTTTCCTTCCACTCCATTAGTTCTCATTAGAAAAGTGCTTCACTAAAACTGAAGGTATAAATCTACAGATCAGGAGGACTAAAGGTTCAGACTTTGACATAGTTATTGCAGTGATTAAATATGATTTTTTTTAATAGCTAGTCAGTGATTGAGGCTGCCTTTGTCAGGCTTTTTCAGAGTACTCGAGAAAATACTGTATTCCAGATACCCTGTCTGGCAGTGATGTGTGCAACACTGAACTTCAAGTGACCTATTTGAATAGATTAGGGATGAATACAGTGAATATCCTGTCTCAGTACCTATAAATGACATTGCACAGTAAGTATGGCACTGCTGTAACGCACATGGCTTTCCTCTAGGCAGGCGGAGAACGAAAACTTTTGAACATGGTGCAGTGCAGATGGCTTACTGCTGTCATTGACTGTGTCACAGCGTGAGGTTTGAAGAAGAAAACAGCAATACTTAGACTGGATTTGTGTTCGTAAAAAAACAGGTGAAAGATGTTCAATGTTCCCACTGATATTGCAACCAAATGGTTTTGTCAGCAGTGAAGGAGGGAAGAGAAAGATGAAGAGCTGTTCTGGATGTGAGGTTTGATCAGGCCCTTCTGTCCCATCAGCTGGGTCTGAGGGTTAGGAACAGTCAGGCGTCGTAGTTCCCTAGCTGCTGCTGATAAACCTGCTTCCCAAGCTTGAAGAAAGTTTATCTTGTTTATCATCTTTAGCCTTAGAATGTATCCTGAGAAAATCAGCTGGCAAAGTTATGAATGGTCTTTATGGCAGAAATTAGACCAGAATGATGTCAGGCAAACTGAAGTGTGAGCTTGAAAGAAAGGAAACAGATGATGAGCAGAGGCAAACCTACGGGTTGATGGTGTGTGGGGGTAGGGATGGCCCATGCCGGGAGCAGAGGAACAATTCCAGCAAACTCTGCAAGCCTGTTCCAATAGGATCAGAGTCAAGCAGTCCAAGAAGCTGGAAAAGCAGGGGAGGAGGGAATGGGGGCCTGAGGGTGGCTTTTAGGCTGAGGAGAGAAGCTTCCTCAAAATAGATTGTTCCTTCCCTGCCTTAAAATGGCAGATGAGGTGGATAAACAGGAGTGCAAAGCTGTCCTGCTGAGGAGTGGGCGGAAAGGGCTGGTGTTTAGTATGATGAGACTTGTCATCTTTCTCTACCTTGTCTGCTTGGAGCTGCCATGAATGTGATGGATAAAGACTCAGGGGCTACATGTTGTGCAGGGAGATGGTGGCCTGGAGGACCATCAGGTGAAGCAGGCTTGCCCCATGGGGGGCTTCTGGTGGCTGCCAGAACATGCTGTTACTAGAACACTCTTTCAGTTTAGCAGCTGGGGTGGGAATATTTTATGTAATGTTATGAACAGTGATATTCGTCTTGATGTAATTTTTTGCAATTTTGGAAATTCTGAGTTGGTACACTTCAAACATTGCACCTCCCTCAGAACAAGTGCTAATGAGTGCTCACTTCTGTAGGGATAAAAAGATCTTTGTTCTGCTCTATCCAAATGTTGAGCTGTAAACTTTGTCTACTCATGCTGTAAACAATGATTTGCATTTAATAATGAATTGTTAAAGCACACTGTGTTCCTTGCTCTTTTAAAGTAGCTTTTAGATGTGTTTTACTATCTATGCTAGCTATGCAGAGGCTAGGGGATAATAGATACGTACTTGTTAGGGGATTCAGGGGGAACAAGGTCTGCCTGTGCTAGGTGGTGGGTCTCTAGCTTGCATTTCTTGTGGTGTATAAGGCCTGATAGTCACTGATTCCTAGATTAAACAACTTCTGAACATGTCAGATAAAACTGTTCCTATAACCAAGATACCGGACAATCAAGTAGTAATTATGACAATTAAAAATACAGTGTTAATATGCTTGATGTAAATGTGCTTTCCGGCAGTGTTTCTTGTTTTGCAGATGTGCAGTATACTTATAGTTAAGGGCTCAATAGCCAAGACACTTAAAGTGAACAAAAATTTACCAAAATAGCATTTGAAAGACAGAGATGTGTACCACTTAGAGAAGCACAGCTAAAAAGCCATAAAATCAATTAAGTAGTCTGTGCATGGGTAGAGATGACAAAATCTGAGTCAGCAAAACTTGGGATGAGGATCATTCTTGAGATGAATGGAGCCTGCTTGGCCAGTATTTTGTATTGTCCTGGTAAAATCTGTGACCTGTGAATTGTCTAAAAAGAAAATTTCAGCCAGACAAAACTTCATGTGATGTATTTGCTGAGTCAGCTGTTCAGGATCACTCATTGCCTCCTGCTTAACTTTGAATCTGCTCCTGATTTGCTATTTGTCATCTCTGAGAAGTGAATGTGAAACTTACGTTCCAATTCTTGTCCTGTGGTTTTTGCCTTCTCTTATTTTGACTTTGTATGGGAGGAAAACTTTAAGCATTTGACTTACTGCAGATGTCTCTTGTGGAAACTCAAGCAAAGTTCCCTGAGTAAAACATGGGATTATACCAGTTATTCTGATTATACAAGTTATCCTTAACATTGAGAAGCAGAAATGTAATTGGTGCAAGAATATTGAGCATTTCTTTATGCTGTTTCTATTTTTCTCTGCTTTCATTTTAAGAAATTCTAAAATCCAAGGGCTTGTTTCTCACTTTCCATTTACTAACTGATGCAGTTTTACTCCCCTGTAGGTACAGCTTTAACTGATGTATCCTTACTTCAAAGGCTTTCCCTTGCTGCTGTCTCTCCCATCTGCCTCAGATTAGTTTGCCTGATCTAAAGCAAACTGAAAATCCTTGACTATTTGGGTACTCTGAGCAATATTTTAAAAGATGCTTGCTAGCCAGTGGCAAGCATGAAAAGCAAAGTGTGCTTATGGGAGCATCTTAAGAAGCACACCTCATCATTGGGAAGAAAGGTGGCTGTGGGCATGAGATCTTGTATTTTTTAACAGGTCTTCTTCCCAGCCCTAGGTGAAGGCTAGGTAGTGTCTTTCCATTTTTTTGGAGGGAAAAACCACAACCAAAAACCCCAAAATCCCAAACCTCCTGAAGTTTTCTAACTCTTATTCTGCCTCCTCATTTTGGTTGAAGAAAGATTAGTTTTTCTTCCGGCTCCTTTCCTACTATTCTTACAGCCAAAGCCAGTTCTTCCCCCTGTTGCATCGTCCTTTGCCTTTGATTTTGGGAGTGTTAAGAGACTTGCTGGCTCTTTATAACTGATAGTTAGCCTCCCACCCTTTACTGGTATTCTCTGCTTTGCCTCAAACAGCTATGAGTCTTTCTTTATCCTGAATGTCAAGAGCAGAAGTGACACTGATTCTGTACATCTCCCTGGTTTTGTAAAGACAGTAAATGACTAAAGATTTGTAGCATTCTGTTTGCATGCTCAGTTACATTTCATTCGCATATTAAGCTTTTTGCTGTAATGAGAAACAGTAACTATATATTTTAATGAGATCTTAAATTCTAGGGAAGTTCATTCCCCCAGGTCAAACTTCTTGTTTGCAAGGGATGGAGGTTTGCCAATATGCTGTGCTTGAAAGGAATCATTGTGCAATATTTGTACTTTTAAGCCATCCTACCCTATAACTGCATGCTATCAACTCAAGAATGTCACTTTTTTACATGAGAACAAGCATAATGACACAGAAAACAGATCTGCATCTGTTCCTTCTCACTTCATGTTCAGACTGGGGCTTAGTAGGTGCAAAATTTGTCAAAATGTTATCTAGACATTTGGTTTATTAATGTGTGTGTCTACACCTTGGTGTAGCCTGTTTTTTCCCCGCAAATCACACTTGCTACAGCCTAAGCCTCCCTGGCCTGAGTAGCTTTCCTCCTCTTTCAGAGTCAAACCCCAGCAGCTGTGATGTAACCTTGGAGAGGTTTTCCTCCTCCTGGCTCCAGCCACTGGGTCCTGGGGAAGGAAGCGGCTGCCATAGCACAGCTGCAGTTCCTGCACTGGGCTCCTTGCTGACCTACACTCTTTATCCCTGGAAAAGAGAAGTAATTTGGCTTCAACACAGCTCTTCATTTACTTGTGCAGGGTAGATACTATGACTGTGGTGGCAGCAATCTATTCTGGCCAGGGAAACACTAAAGTGAAGGTGTAAGCCATATGTAGTCCTCCTTACAATAGAGATGCATACTAGGTTTGCTTCTGTTTGTGCAGTTCCTGTTTCCCTCATTCCTGCTGCAGGCAGCCTTGTGGAGGAGGGTTAAGAGTTCTGTTGCTAGTTACCTGGAATTTATTTTTAGCTAGGAGGTCATCCCGAAATGGAAATCCAGAGTCAAATTACATCTGTTCTTTGTTGCTCCAATGCTCCTTTATATCTGTCCTGTGGATAGATTATTAATCCCTATGACACCTTTTGGCTCTACTGTGGAGACCAAAAGGGCAGTTTTACTGATGACTGATTTTTCCAATTGCTGTGCTTGAAGGTAAAAACACCAGATACTTTTGATACAGTTAATGATCTCCTCTGATCCTCAAAGGGTGATTTGATGGTAGCCAGATGTTAGTCATTGTTAATCTTCATCCCACAGGTTTCAGGCATCAAAACAACAATTACCTTTCATCCTTGGATTTGGAAGCTATTGCAATTCACTTGGTGTTTCAGTTTGGAATTTGATGTAGGACTGGTGAACAGTGCTATACAGTCAGTGTGCTGGGCAGTGAAGAAAAATATTGCTGGTTGTGGCTTTTATGGGATTTAGAAATTAGCATTCAGTATTTCTATGTTGTGGTCCCATGTGATTCTCCCCATGAGTGCACATATGCTTAAATCCACATACCCATCACTGACTTGCTGATAAAACATTGTCGTGACTAAGTAGGAAGTGTGTAAACAAATCCCAGTATCCATGGCCTAACTATTCTTACTCACGAGTATTATCTCAAATAATGGAGAGATGTTTGGCTTCCCTTTTACTGGGGGACTCCATGGTACTGTGGAGATCAGTACTGGAAATGCCAGTAGTGAGTCAAAGGCTGGTCATAATATGTGGAAAAGCAATAATGAAACTTTATGAAAATAACTTTCTGCTGGACACCAACGTTGTTCCCTAGACACTAATCACTTCTTAGAGGTTATTGCCGCTTCTGTCAGCGTAGTTGAGGAATCTCAGCAGATGTAGTAGCCTGCTGTGGATCAGAATGGGCTAGGCTTAGTTGCTTTAGTTGGGTTACACTTGGTTAGAGACCGTTTCCAAGCTCCTTCCTGTCCAAGATTCATTTCCTCTGAAATGGATGTATTAGAGAAGACCTCTGTGCAAGCACTACTAGGCAGATGAAAATTTATCATGAAGGGGTTGTGTGAGGGCTTTGAAAGGAAGTGGAAAAAGCCCACCCATATTCTTCTTTAATTTTAGATTATTCTAAAGCATCAGCTTTGGGTTCTTAGGAAAATAATTCTTGTTTTAAAATTATCCCCATCCAGGTTGCAACTAAATATCACTTAGTTACCAAAAAAGGTATAAATACAGGTTAAGCATAATATATCTAGTGTGTTCAGTGGTGGTGTTAAGCCATTTTATTGGAAAGCAGCCTTTGCAGGTCGGTGTGCTTGCCTCTTGAAGGAGTAGTGATAGGGACACAAAACCTTTCTATACTTGTTCTCACTGCTAAAGGTAGATGGGTTACACAGCTGTAGCCCCTAGTTTGCTGTGTCCAGATGGTCAACTTCAGATGCTTTTTTTGTTAATAACACAGACATGGCCCGTAAATCCCAGGCTAAGAACTCAGTCAATAATGTAAACTTACTTTGGGCTGCACAGCAGCTTTGCTGGCTCTGGCCATTTGTGCCTTGAAAGCAGAGCAAAGCATTTTCAGAAGACTATCAGTAATATTGTCCTCAGACACATGACAATGCCCAGGTTTGTAGAGGGGTTGCTAATAGCAAGCATATGTAGAACAAGTACTCAAATCAGGTAAAACAGCTGACTTATGAATCTATCTCCTCATGAAACACATTGACCTCCTTAAAGAACGGACAAGTAAATCTTTAAGATTTTGGAGTAATGACCTATAATTTGGTGACAGCCTCTGTTCTGCACAGAGCTGAGGAGTTCTCATCTGTTGCACTAGCCAAAAAATTGAGCAGCAGCTCAACTTTCCTAAGGATAATTAGACTAGTTCCTCTTAATCATTTGTACATTCTATGTAAATGCACAGAAAAATGTCTAGACACATTTATAAAAAAAGTGTTGATTGAATTTCAGCCTGACATGGCTTTAAGTCCTGTGTTCCAATGCCTTTGGAAGCAGAAGAGTAATTTTGAGTCTTCAGTCCTTGGGAATGCTGTTTTTCTTGTGCACCATCTGCACACACCTGTGTTCTCAGAGTACAACTGCTGGAATAAATGAACGTGCTCTCCGACAGCTGTTTGAATAGTGTCCAATACTGTTTGTGTGTGAAGAAGCCAAAGTTGTTGTCCCTTTAATTTAGGGCTAATGGTACTCAGAACTGAAGCTATTTACAAACCTGCTGTGTTTCTTCGGGCTCTGGTTATGTCTGCATCCACAAGTTGTCCATAAGTCTTATAAGTTGATGCCCTGAAGTAGGTACTTTGGAGAAATGACATGTTTTAAAAAAAATTGCTCTGTTAAGTTCTGAGAAATTGAGACTCAAAGGGTGTAGAGGCTAACTAGTAATATTTGCACATCTTTGTGTTGAACATGCTGGGGAGCAAAGTACAGAGCTATGGGATCTGTTGTCCAGTTGGTGTAACTGTTACTACGATTTATATTCTCTAGAATGCTTCCAATACTCAGGCTGTTGTTCATAATGAAGTTTGAAATTAACACAAACATATCCCATTAAAAGGCAACCTTTTAGATACAGGGCTAGAATTGTCTTAAGCTATTTGCTTTGCCTTCTGACAGTGTACCTTCCTCCTCCTGATGGCAGGAAGAAACTACCTTGAATTGATTTGCTCTGTAAAGTGTGCAATAAACTTTCACCTTTGGATACCAAGAGTCCAGTACACTTAATCATAATGACAAACCTTACTCTGAGACTGGGTTAAGAGCAATATGAAATTAAGATAATCACATAAGTGGATGAGAACCTGGTCAGAAAAAAGTGCTTTTTGTAAGTATTTGGAGAGGATTTAACAAAGCAGGCAACAGATGTGGCTAGTCCAGTGGTTTGACTTGACTACTGGCCTTTGAATGTAAGCACAAATAGTAAATACAAAACTGTGCAACATTTTATTCTGGTTGACAAGACCCAAAATGGCACTGCAGACTAGCTTTTATAGATCTCTAGTTTCTCATCAGAAACACAGTGATTTCGTCTTCTGGTTTTAACTTGCGTGTAGGTATAATAATTTGACTGATTAGACTCGACTCACTTAGGTGGACATTGGTTACTGCTCCTTCTCCAGCCAGCAAGCAACCTGTGATGAAATTGCTCTTTAATCAAAGACCTGATCTACCTAGTAAGAGCAGGAATGGTTGCTGCACCCAGATTCAGTGAACGCTGGAATTGGACAAAGCTTTTCCTCCACTCCCTTGAGAGCCATGCTCTCCTCTCACTTTCTACCACCTTCACAGGTATGGAGAAGACCCACTTTTTTTCCATGTTTTTGAGAAGTTATAAGGCCCATCTGACTTTTGTTTTAGCTTACCATGCAATTTTATTGTGGTGAGGTGTAGGCACAGGCAGTGGTGTTCCATTTTATAAAAGCAGAGAGAAAACAAACCCTGATTTTGTCCATCTTGAAACATTTTGCTTTGAATAATTTGATATATAAATACAGGAACCGGTAGGGTTTCCTGGCATTAAAATTAAATGGACATTTCTGAATATTAATATATTTTTGTTAAAAGGCAAACTGTACATTGGTAAATCTGTTCTACCCCTGCATGAAAACACACCATCATGTTTTCATGGAATAATTTTTTTCTAACATTTAAAACCAGAGCTTTAAAAGCATCTAAATGTAGAACAGCTTAGATCAGGGAGCCTGCCTTGTGATTATTTTTTAAAAAATATGTACCACTAATGTAGAATTCCACAAGTGTAGCAAAAAAACAGGAGGTGGAACTGGGGTGGGGTGGTAGCTGAACATGATACAAAAACCAGAAAACGATGAAGTCCTCTGTGCTTCCAGTGACTAAATGTGAAGTGGTGTTAGTAGCCAGTGGGGAACATGGGGCTGCTGGTCCTGTTGTGACCTGACAGCTTTGCACTTCTCCAGAGTGGTGCTGTGGTTGATGTGACAGCTTAGCACCTCCAAGATTTTTCTTTTATATAGGTCTAAAGGCACAGATAATAAAGTCTTCCTGCTGCTCTTCTGCTGTCAGAAGCACAGCTGCAGCAGAGGGGAGAGCTTGGGGCTATCTGGATGATGTCTCAGTGATGGGAGTGGACTGACTCAGGGTCGGGTGGAAATGGGACAGGGCAGAGCTGGCTTAGCACCAGCTTTTTTCCACACCCTTCTGCCGAGGACTTCTTGGCCTGTGGAGGGGAATCTGGTACATGTGTCTGAATACCGATCTAGTGCTGCCTGTCTGAGAAATCAGTGACTCCATGACTGGAGCCCAAAATGCTTCAGGATGGTGTGCTCTCTGCTAGAGTTGAAAGAATATAGTATAGCTTTGGCCTCTTGACAAGAGGTCAGAAAGGTGAAGTAGCAAATGACCTAAAAGAAAGTATATCACACTATACAGTACTGTAACATAGGGACTTTTTTAATGGTAATTGTGTTGATTTGTTAAAGTTGTGAAGAGCAGAACCACATGCAAAGTATGTAAGTTGGATATAAATTGTCAAAATTGTGGTTAATTTTAAATGGTTGTTATTACTTCAGTGACCAGAGGTAGCAACTTCTGGAAAAAGTCTTGAGTTCTTGGTGTCATGTGAAGGAGATGTGCATATGCAGCAAATTCAGTCACAGCATTTCTGGTGTGTTCAGGTGTCCCTGTTGTTTGGGAGGGGAGAAAATGGTGGTTTGATTCTGAAGTGGGGAGACATCAGTACAACAAACCTGTGTCTTGCTCCTCTATGCACCACTGCCTTCAATGAGCAGTCCTCATTCTTTCTTGGAGTAGCTGTCTCCTAGATTTCTCAAACTTAAGTAATCAATAAATCAATCATCTGCATTGCTTAGCATTTAAAGTGACTGACTCAGCATACAGTTAGCCTTCCTGGTTAGTAAATACTTTAAATGAGACTCTGCAGTTGTGCAACAGATGCTTCCAATATACCTTCAAAAGAGGAAGAGAGTTAGCTACAAAATAAAAGCAAAAAGGAAAATAACATATCTAATATGTCCCATCCTTTCACGTACAGACAATGTTTCTAGTGTCTTTGTCAGCTGTGGAGAGGCATTTTAATCTTCTGCCCCCACAGTAACCTGGTTCCCAACTGTGTCAGACTTTGAAACAAAGATTGGCTTTACAAACAAGATCCAATTAGTGACTAAAGAGGAAACATTCTTCTTGGGGTGGATAAGTGTCTGGATTCAGTGAAGAACTGGAAACACTTCTGTGAAAATTAGCATTATTCCTCAAAACAGTCTGTAATGAGAAATTGTTTCCATAGTCTTTTGGGTCTCTTTCCATCTATTTCTCTCATTAATTGAAGGGTTGGACAGGGTTGAACAGAGGAGGCTTCTTGTAGTCCTGTGGCCCTGTCTTGTGCACAGGGCTAGTGAAACTGCTGCTTACAGCTATGGAAACTCTCAGATGGCAAATGCAGGTAAAGTAACTTGCAGCTCAACATGTACTCACATACCTGGCATGCATTGACCATTAATAAACCAATAATGCAAGCATGTGATCGCGTAGTTCCAGTTTTGGGGATGTACAATTATAACTGCCTGTTGGCTTCTTAGAGAAGCTTCTCTTTACTTAAGTCAATAGTGAGATTTTCAGCTGCTCTTCTGTACTGAGCAGGGACTGAATTTGTGTGGACCCCATGGTCTGCTAGAACAATAGAAAACTTTGAATTGCGTGTACTTCCCCAGTGTGGCTCTCCTCTCATTTTGGAAAGTGACTCACAGGCTAGGCCTGCCATAGTTGCCAGAAAATGATGTAATTTGGATAATGTAATATCCCACGTACAAACCAGTCTATTTAGAAATTGGGCTGACAAGAACAAAAAGGAAATAGCTGCATATCAGATGCATATCTCAAATTTTAAATCAGCATAATTGCGTGTGTGCTTATTAAATACAGAGGTAGTGCAAGAGGCATAAAGAGAGGCTGCAGTGTTCCTTGAACCATGTTTTCAGATGATCGCAGGATGGGTAATCCTGTTCTCCTGCTGTCTGCCTTGTGCCAGGAGTAGTTCATGCAGCCAAGCTGTGTCAGATGAGGGAATTGATCTGGTCAAGCACTAACATATGTATCTTGTGGTGTTGCGTTAGTTCTCAGCAGGATCGGTTCCCCAGTCATGCTCTGCCGATAGTCCCTGCGGTACTGGTGTGGCCAAAAAGTGAAGGGAAAAATACAGGCAAGAATGAACAGTGGATAATGGGGAGAGAAGAGGGGAAGCATGTTAACTTGTCCAGTGACCATCTATCTGTACCTTAAGAGGCCTGAAACGATGGCCTTAGCCTCACTAGAGTGGTTTGACATAATTTCAAATGCAAATGTCTAATGTATTTGACATGGGATGTTTCTTAGTGTCCCCTTCCCCATCCTGCCACATGGACCAAAAGCAGATTTTTGCTGATGGCCCTAGCGCTGTTGGTGGGACCCAGGGAAGGGCTGCCCTGAGCAGTAACTTGCCATTCGCAGGACTTGTCTGCTGCAGTGGCTCAAGGTGGTCAAACACTGACACGCAGCGGATGGGGCTCCTGGCCAGTGCCTAGCACAGGCAGGTGAAGTGTGTGAACATGCATTGAAGAAGACTGGGACCAAAGTCTTCTCTCTTATAAAATGGCAAAGGCAAAAGAGGCCAGCAGGTAAGATTTGGTAAACAGCCTTATATGCTCTATTTTTTTCCTTCTCCTTTTGTTCCCCTCCTGTCGCTGGCAGATATATCATCTTGAATTCTGCTGCTTTGGGAATGTACAAGGCATTTCATTTGCTACTAACCATCATGACTTCAGATGTCTGACCCTGGCCTGGAAATATAGTATACAGTGTATCCCCAAGATAAATGAACTGAGCAGCATGTTTCTTATTACTTCATCTCTGTCTGTGTTCTGTATTAAAAACTAAACAGTGAATAAAAACTGGCATGTAAACTGACCCACCTGTATTAAGCACAGCGCTAAGCAAGATAAGTCTACATGTTCAGCCTGTGCACTTCATTTCCCTGTGTGATATAGTGCTGGCTCTGTCTCTTAGAGCAGCGTGCTTTGCTGCTCCTGCTGCTCCTGATTATTGCAACCAGAATACAAACAGATGTGCCTGGTAAGATTGTTAAATATAGCATTGAACTCAAATTCATCATAATTTAAAACTATTTCTGAAAGAGGTCTTTGTCTTTGACTGTCCCTAACCCAGATTACATCTTGGACTTGGAACTTAAAAGGACTAGGAAGGGGTCATTATCTGACTGCCTTCCACTTCTGGAGCAGGATTTCCCATTAAACACTGATGTGACAGGTCCCATCAGAAAAGATTACTCTTCCACCAGCCTGTAACTAAAGAGCATTAAACATTGGATACTGTTTGTCTCAATGCTGATAATTGTTCTTCAGAGGTCAGAAATGCATTGCCCAAGAGATGTCTGCAGTGCGTGGTTTTAAACAGGTGTAAAAACCCCAAACAAATGTGTTAGGCATTAGAGCAAAGTACTGACTTGCCTGATACAATTTCTGTGAAACTAAAATGGGTTGTGATGCATTCCTCCTCTCAGCCATTTATTTCAAGCCCTGACCCTGAGTTGCATCCACCTTCAATATTTCTAGATGCTTTTGCGTGCCTGTACACACTCTACTCTCCCTTGAAATGTACAGTGTCCTCTCTGAAAAGTCTGGCAATGCAAACTCGCATGTGTTGAACAGAGCTGAAAAAATATCAACACTTCAACTGGAGCTTCACTGCTTCAAGATTTGTGGATCCAAGACTGGGTAACTCTGGGGCTATTGGGCAGCCTGATGCATGTGCTAGTAAGCATACATACTACTAATGGAGGTTACTACAATAATGTTTTTTTAGTCTTGGTAAAATAGCAATAGATTGAGTCAAAAATTCTGAGGGGAAAAAATAACACCACCAAAACTGCTGGCTTTTTGAGAAAATGCAAGATGAAGGCAGTGGCGATTACTGAAAACTAAGAAAACAAATAGGATTAAGATTTGTCATGCAGGTATTTTGTCATAGAAAATTAAGTCACTTTGACAGAGAATGAAGGAGAGACTGAAAAAGACTTACTTAAACCAAAGAACTACAAGTTTTTGTTCTTACACATAGTGCTGCTGTTTCATCTAAACAGCAGATATGGATACAATACAAATAATACAAAAGCAGCATTTGAGTTCTGGCCACTGTTGAATGGTGGTAATTGGCAATATAAAGATAGTGTTTCAGTTTTGCTCACCATCATTTTCTAATAAAACTCCTCCAAGTAAAGGCAGATGTGTGGTTACAGCTATATAGCAATTACTCTAGTGTATGATCCTGCCCCTTAAGTAAGCAAATATCTTCATTTCAATTAAAACCAAAATTGTGCAAGTAAAGGTTGTTTGATTAGGAGCCCCATAGAAATGCTGCAAAAATTTGCATCTTGAAAGGTCTAATTAACCATAACACCCAACACGAGAGAGATTGGGAGCTGATCATTTGCCAGTAAGCACTGCCCATAGTAGAATACACATCTATTGAAATTAGTTTTAAAATGTAGTGCATGAGGAAAAAAACCCCACAAAAACCTTTCTGAAAAAATCTGTTTAGTTTCCCTCTAAATCTAGTTTCCTTTACTGTTTCTTACTCCACATGGCTGGTGTTTCTCTGTCCAGTTGTTGTAAATACTTCAGCCTGAGACGCGGTGTGCTGCTTGTACCGTGCTGCAGTGGCAGGAGAGTATTTTTTTCAAAGCAAGCCAGAATAGAGCAGAGAGGCAGTGTTTACATAAAGCAAGCTGTGTGAAAGGAGTGTGCTATAATTCAAGAACAACATACATATTTATAAATGTAGAATTAAATGACTCAGGACTTTGCTAACAAGCTGTTTGTATCTTAAGACTACATCTGCCACCAGAGTGGTATTGAAAAGAACAGCATATCTTTCATTTAACATGTTTGTAAAAATCAATTGGCAATAGACAAAATCTTATTTCAGAAGAATAAATGCTTATGCTCTTTCTCTGACTGACAATACTGAACACAAAGCACTTCTGTGCAGATATCTAGAAAATAATAATTTTCAGGTCTCTGAGCAAGGGGGGTACTTCAAGTTAGGACATTATGCTGCATATAAGCTGGGCACATTCTGATATTTTTCAGCAGTGCTAAGAGGAATAAAGACTATGTACTTGCAACAATCAGTTGATGGACAAAAAAATTAGTCTGGGAGTTTTCTCAATGCCTGGTTCACTGTCTGTTACTGTGTATAAACATAATTTATACTTATTGAATAACAAAGTAAGCTATAAGAGTTGCTGTTAAATACTTTGGTTTCCAGTAGCTATCAAGTGAGTTCATCAAACTTACTGCTCAGGTAGGAGCTGTGCACGTCTCATCCCACCTGCTTATTTCCCATTCCTGTTTGGCTCATTAGGTTTAACATATGTTTTGTTTTACTTAAGCTTTCCTCACCTCCCACTTGAAACTGTCACCTTGATGTGCTTGCAGACTGCCTGCTCCTCACAGCAGTGCCCAGCAGACGTGTAAGATGATGAGTGACTGGGTGGGCAGCTCTTGAATGCCCTTTACCCAGACACTTGTGTGGCTTTATTGCCATGCCTCAGATACTTATCTTGTATGCTGGCAGCAAAATTCCTCAAAAGTCTATATAGACATATAAGTGTCCATACCATACTTCCCACCTAGATTCTGGATATTCAGGTTACTGTGAAGAATTTGGTAGTGCTGTTTATGTTTTTTCTGTATGAATTCTTATTAGTTCCTTTCATGAGAAGCCTACTTCTGACAGATCCATAACAGCTGAAATGTTGGTTTGACTTTTTTTTTTAAATGAAGCTTTTAGCATGCTACTGCATGGTCTCAGTAGGGCTTAATCTATGGGCCACGTTGAGGTGGGGGGTACAAGGAAGGATATGTGCAGGTATCTTCTGAACACAGTTTTTGAATTTCAAGAAACTGAACATTTGACACTAGGGTAAACCTACAGTCCTCTGATAGCAAATATGTTGAAAGTAGCTGAATGCTTAATTATAAGTTTGGATCCTGATGCAAAGGTTTGGTTTGTTTGAGAACTTGATGCCATGGGAGATGGGGTCACTTTGCCTTTGGGAGAGATATGATGTGGCAACCAGATGGAGATCTGCTTCTCCACTTTGGAGAAACTCCCTTTACTCTATAGTGTGGTGATGAAAGCACACCACCAACCTAGGCAACTTGGAAATGGCTGTCTCCAGAAATGTCTCCTGCTTGTAAGCTGGTACTAGAAGCAGATGAAGTTTTAGTGGCTGACTCTGTTGTGAGGGAGCAAGAATGGCAAGATGACTATGCTCATTCCCTTTTTTCCATTTGAAGTAGAGGAAAGTTGTTGTGAGGGGCTTTGGGTGTCTTTGCAGCCTAGTGAGAAAAAACAACTTGCATCTCTGCACAGGAAAAACCTGCATTGGTGGACATGAGACTTCAGCTGGGCTTTTCACTTCATTGCAAGAACACTTAGACTCCTGAAATGCTTAGAGTGTAATGTTCAAAATTAGGAGCAACTGGGCTGTTAAGTTTCTTTGAATATACATACTAGTTTTCCTGAGGAGGAAGAGAAGAGTACGGAGATATTTTGATTATGTTGCATCTTCATATGGAAAGCTGAAGTAAAATATGCTGTTTAAGGACTTGGCTGGGTATCAAAGGAAGTGTGCAGAAGTTCTGCAAGACATACTTTTTAAATCTTAGATGAAGGGAAATGTCTAAGGATGAAGGCGTTCTGTGTCAGTTAGAACTGTGTTCCTTAGTTTCAAGTTGTATCTGTTAGTATAATTGTTCACATACTCCTATGCTTTCTTTCAGGCTCTTTCCTCCTTTTTCGTAAGAATTTCTTGAGCAATTTTAGATTCAATATTTCAGCAAAATCTACTGTGACCACAGGCAACTCCCCTCCCTTGGTCAAACACTTCTTCTGGTGCTCATGCCCAGACTTCTGATAATGCCAGATGGGTTGATCTAAGTGTATGATCTTGTGCATTCCTTACAGGGAATGGAGGGCAAATCTTCCCTTTGCTGGGGTACTGCTGCATCTTGTTCTTCACCTTGGCTAAGGGACATCACCCCTCCACACCCCCTTTCAGACCTCTGTCAACATTATCTACTGGACTTTCTCTTCCCCACTGTAAATCTTGCTATCCTGGCATCCATCCTGCTGGTCCCCCTTATCTGGCTGCTGCTGTGGTTGGCTCTTCCTGCCCGTTTCTCTTGTTGACAGGAACCGTGTGGCACAGTGACGGTTGCACTCCTCTTCCTCTCCCCTGTGGCAGTTGCTTTCCCAGCACTGCTGAATGACTAGCGTTTCCACACTCTCCATTGCTGCCTTGCCTGCCACCACGCAGGCTGGTTGATTCATTATTTGTATTATTTCTTAAATATTCTCGGTTAAGTCTTCCACATGCAGCAGGAGAGATTGTCATGAAAGCTCGTAGTGTCTCTGTGGCCATCTTTTACAGCAGGACTTGTACCGCCCACAGCAGTCAGGCTCTGCAGACTGCAACTACTGGTAGCTCAAAACATTCAAGCCCTCCTAAAACCGTACAAAAACATGCCCTACAAATCATAGGAGGAAGTGGGGATCCAGTTTGAGAGTTTTGTGGTTTCTGGCTGTAACAGCAGCAGCATCTTCCCAGCCTCAGTGGCCAGCACTGTGCAGGTGCGGTACTTGCTTGGGATAAAATGTGGAGAAATGGGAAGACAAAAAAGAGGAGCAAGTTTGCAGGTCAAAATAGCAACCTAAGGCACTTAGGTCTCAGTCTATGTCTGAGAGTTAACAAGCTGTGATGGCTTGCCGATTAACTTGATTGAAGTATCTAGGTCATTAATAGGCTTGGCAGCAAGGTAAATTGACCTAAAATGTTTTTTGGTTCAAGTTCTGTTAAATAGTTGGCTAACTGGGGATCAGAGACCCTGAGTTAACCGCTGTTTGTTAAGAAAATCAAGAGTGTGCTCTTGATGTAAAGCATTTCAATGTTTGTACTCTCTTGTCCTATTAACTTCTACTTCAATAAACACAGATGCACTAAGTACGTACCTTTGCAGGAGTCTCATTAAAATAATAATGTATCATCTTTTTAATGTGAAATTTCATAGTAGACCCTTATGCCTTTTTAAGGTGGAGTAATCTTTTTGTGGCAATAGTAAAGTGAGCTTTACCAGCCTAAAAATTAGTTTCCTGATGAAAGAAGGATGATTACAATGTCTGGGTGTCTAGCCTGTGTTTCACTTTGGTGATTTCAAAATAAGAAGATGGAAGTAGTGCCAGTCATTTTAATACAGAGGTTTTCATGCTAATTCCTGTACCTGAAAACACTTGGGCACCCTGGGGGATGTAGTACAGGAGTATTTCCAAAAAGGGCACTGTGTTGGCTGAGACAGTTTGCACCAGCTTTGTTTCCATTGAGCTTCTCTGTAGTTTTCTGCTTTTCAGAGAAAAGACTTCTATAGAAATCAATGACCAAACTATTCTCTAGGGTTCTGAACATGAAGGTTTGCTAGAGGGTCAGAGCAAGCTGAAACACAGCTGGAAACACAGTTGTTGTCATAGATAAGCTCCATAACTAGCTTGAAATAGTGTCTAATACTTGTCAAGTTTTAGAGATTCTGATTTTAAAGTTCTTATTTCCTCTTCATGCATGAACAAGAAAAAGGAGTAATTTGTTTTACGTTTGCCACCTTGTGTAAACCACTGAGGTATCTTCTAAGTAATCTTAAACATCCAAAAGTGCATTTAATAAGGCTTTTCATGCATATGGCTTCTTGTGTTTAAGCAATATGACCAGAAATAGCTATAGCATTCTGGCTAGGGTTGTGCAGCTGCTGTGTGCAAAACTGTTGGCTTGGGGTACCACTGGCAAAGAGTTGCCTGCCTCTTTGCTTTTCTGCTGGTGGTTGGCGTGATAAAACTGAATATCCAGAGGTATCCATGGCTTGCCCTGAATGGCAGCTGCAGTGGGAATGGTTAGTGCAGCAGAGCCTGGGTCAGCTGTGGACGACGAGTGGTGGCTGTGCCACAAGGGTGGGTTAGCCACAGCATGTGGGCTGGCTGGGGGGAGTGGATGCTGATAGCTGATTTGCCCATTTGGATTAGTGAAAAACACTTTTTTCGGGGTTTCTATGAGGTTTTATTTTTTGGATGGTTGGGGTTTTTCTTTATAGGATATAAGAAAATATTTTTATGCACTGGTTCTTAAGTCATGTGGCAATGTGATTGGTGTCAGGTGCCTCCATAAGCATGTTTGCCTTTGCATCAAGTGGTGTCCCAGTAGCTCACTTCTGCTAATGCCCAATATCTTGTGACTGGCAGGCTCTTAGCTGATTAAGTATTAATTGAACCTCTTTTACTGTGTTGAATAACCTGAATACTAGGGCATAGATGGTTGATTTTTATGACTTGGTGATTACTTGGATGGGCAGGGATATTTCACTGTTCTTGGAAATGAGATTCTTGTGTGCACAGATGTTGGGAATGGTAATTTCAAAACCTTTAAACTGAAGTGCTGTCACCAGACACGGGCTATTTGTTGCATGAGATATGATTAATTACATGGTTAAATTTTTACCATACTAATCACAATCAGTTTTTTCTTCCTAGCCTGAACTACACCTTTGATTTCACTCTATCCTATTGCTTCCTAAGTGCATTAATATAAACTCTTCCAAGGGAAGATTTTAGAGTTTTGCAGCTAAATCAGCTTGTTTTAACACTTGGTTTCTCCGGTCCATTTTCTTAAAGGAATGGTTTTATTCTTAACTCTTAAGTAATCTCTAGAAAGATGTGTGATATGCCCGTGCAGCTTTTAGTTATATGTCCTCAATAAAAATTCCAGCTTGCACTGACAAAATTGTAGCCAGGTCTTCACAAAGCTCAAATCTACATATTGTAGAGAAATTTTCGGTATCTCCCTTAGTGTAAATTGATGTTAATTGACTGCCTCAAGTCTCTGTAGAAAACGCTATGTAGTTTTGAAACTGGGATAATGATATAGTCCTGAAGGATCCAAAGCTTTATTCAACAATTCTTGGTTTGTATTCTGATGATAAAGGTCAGGATGCAGAGCATTTATGAGGGTTTTTTTTTTTTTTTGCTGTTTTCTGTGATAGAAAAACTCTTTATCTTCACTGATATAAAGCAATAACATGATTTTTTTAATTTTAATTTTTGTGTATTATTAAATGCTGTTATACTACTGCCTACAATTTTCTCATCTACTTCAGGCCTGATTTGTATGCATATGCTTCTCAAAATTTTATAGATTGTTATTGAGTAGGTAGGGGAGTACTGTCTTTCTAGCCACTGAAAGGCAAAATGATGGAGGAGAGCATTTCTTGCATAACCATGGGAAGAAGAAAACAAGAAAAAGGTAACTGTAGGTGCTGTGCATGGAGTTTCTCACCTAAATGCCTTGGGTTTAAATTTGTTCCTCTGTCTTGTGTTTCTTTTTGACATGGGACAAAGTTTGAACTTTGCAAACTCCCTCTTGTTGCTGTTTTGCAGTGTTTACATAACACTAAGTGCTTTTAACAACAGTTCAGCCTTTCACAAGCTAGCTCTTTCAGTCTTTTCACTTCTTTAATATCTTGTTCTCTCATCCATGTCTTTCAATTCTTACTTGGCTGCTGTCCTACACCTTTCTTTGAGTCCCAGCTGCCTGTCTAGTAAACTTACTTCTTGGGTCCTTTTCTTGTTTCTGTATCTGCTGCATACTTGCTAGTTGATTTTCACAAAAGTAACCTTTGTCAGATGTTGCACAGTAAAATATAAATATATGAATCTGAACCAGTGGACTTGAACTGGTCAAGGAATCAGAATGGCACCCTGCATTCTGCCATGTTTGAGTTTGGTTTCTTGCTCTGCAAAAGGTCTCCTGTGTGGCCTTGACACAATCTTTAGACTGCACCTCCTTTGGGGGTTTCTGCTGACCCAGCTGCATCAGTTTCATTATCAAGTAAATATGCAGGTCTGCAGGCAGAGCTGTGTCCTTGTCTTGCTGGTCTTGAATCATGGACTTGGCTCTAACACTCACACAACATAGAAGCTGAATCTACAATGGAGGTACTTCCCTGGGTCACTTTTCTACCCTAGAAAAGTGTCAATTAGACATGATTGTCATGTTGTTGCCTGTCTTGTTACCTGCAAAGAAAGGTAATAGCATATCCCTTTGGACAGGTGAGGACTAATACTTGCATGGAATGCACCATGCAGTGGTAACAGGCAAACACATAAAATACCAGATCTTGATGTAAAAATGACTCTGTGTTGATATTTCTCTAGCTGTCCTCCCATGTGTGGCTAGCCTGATAGCTGCTAGAAACAGCACGTCTGGTGATGCGGTGGAGTTTGGGGGACAGTGAACAAAAGATGCAGGTTCCCTGATGGACAGGTTTGCTTTAGTTTTAGTAACAGCTTCATCAAAGTCACTGTTGGATAGATGGCTTTGTAGAGACTACAGCTCTGTTGTTTATGAATTGGGATAGTAATTACCGCCATGGCAGGCTACAGACTTTGGGTAAAGACTTACTGTAACTGTGGCTTAAGGTTAGTAGGGCTGTTGCACAATAAAACTGTGAAGGTTATCTGACAGATCTGTTATTGGTTATTTCACTGTAACATTTTTGTGGCTTGGCAAAGGCATGTATCTCTTGCTACTCTTCTGAACACGTGGGTTGCTTTGAGGAATATTGGATTATGCTGGGCCAGAACCCTTTAAATTGATAAGTCTGAAATACCAGATGCTGACTTTTTTGAGAGGGTGCCTTAAAATATATTACCATACTGCAGCTGTAGAAGACATAATAGAGCAAAGCAAACTGTAGTAGCATGTAGCAAGACAGTATAATGTGCAAATCTAAACTATGGTCTTGGAGTCTGCAATCACAGTGTTTTTTCTAAAGCAAACATCATGTGTTTGGGGGAATAACTAGTTGTCTTTGCAACATTTCATACCAACACACCAACAAATGCTGTGCTGCATAACAATGTTTTTATTATTGTGTCCACTTCTGTTTATCAAATTAGTGTCTATACAGACTGACAAAATACTAAATTTGGATAAATTCACATGCCAAATTTGGCTCCCCTCCTTTTCACATAAAAGCATTATTTGATTTGTAGGGTTGGCAGGACGCTCTTTGTGTTTGCATGTAGGACTTGCTATGGAGCTTGTGTCTGCACTACCTGAAATTTCATTAGTGGTTTGAGTCTGTCATTTGTCTGAAATTATGCTTTCCAGGGGCCACTGAGCCACCACTGCCAGACTAACACAGGAAAGACTTGTTTCTGGTGCTGTGGTCTCTGCTGCCTGTTGGAGAGAGGGCTGTTAAAACAGGTCTAGACTGCAGCGAAGTGATGCACGTCAATCTGAGTTGTCCTACCTTAGTCACACAGAGCGTGCAAGGTTTTTGGGACTGCTGCGTTTCATTTCTCCCCCCATTTTATCCAAATGAAAACCCAATTCTTCCTGTAAAAAGGGATACTTCAGACCGTACCTTCCCCAGATTTCCCCTCTGAGACATTTGAACACTGACTTAATATTTCCACCTCACTTGCTCAGGTAACCTGTTGGGTTCTTTTCTTTCCAGTGAGAAGAATTAGGTGAGGTTTCTTAGGGAGAGATACTTGCTGTGGCTGTTCAGTGTCCACCACTGTGGCCAGTTCCTTTCCCAGTATTGCTTTCTCTTTGGCCTCTTCAGCATTTGTCCCCAGCCCCTGGCAGCGTGGAGTCAGGCCAAGGGCAGGGAGATAAGATGAGGCATCCCTGTGATCATCAGTCCAGGCTTTGTTAGCATTGGCTCCTGCTCAGCACACTGTCTCAAAGAGCAGTCCTCAAGTTTGTGGTTGATACCTGGTGCTAAATCTTAATGTCTCTGCAAACACAGAAGACAGCAAAACAAATAATTTCTGATTGCGAAGGTTGGGGACTATCAAGAAACACAGGTGTAAGGGCTGCTGTTGACTGTTGGGTATTGCTGGAGAGTGTCTAACTAATTTTTTTCCCCACTGTAGAAGTGCTGAGTAAACAGGAGTTGGCTGCTGCTGGGTGCCCAGCAGCCTGTGATGGCTGTGGGGCCGTGCTGGGGCTCCAGAGTGGGTTTCCTGAGCAGCACCTCGCCTTGTGGACTCTAATCACTGATTAACCCACATAAGGGATGATTGGAATAAAACAGATTAAAACAACGAGCAGTATTTGTGCTGCCATCTTGTGAACCAGAATTTTATAACACCTTTAAGGTTATTTTGTAAATATGGCAGTGTTGCCATGGCAGCAGAATTCTGATGTGGAAGAATGTTGCTGAAATGATTTATTGCTGTTTTAGTGTACTGTACAGGGCGGGCAAGTCGTCACTGCTGTTCACTTCTACTCACCTAAACTGAATATAGCATGCACCAGAAGGGCTTTGATCAGGGAAATGAATGTTGCAACAAACTTCACACAGGTGTCCACAATTCAACAAAATGCAATAACACACAGTAAGATCCCTCTTATTTTAATACCTATGCACAAATAATCCATACACAAATGTTTCATAGCTTTCAGTGTGGCTTTTACTGGAAGTCAGTATCATTCCTGGTGAAATCGTAATGACAAAAATATGTTGAGATGCTGCTAAATCCAATACTAGCTGGAGACAGATATGCAAATTCAAATTTGAACTGACTTATGGAAGGGTAAAAAACTATGCACCAGAAGTTAACCCAAAATCTCTTGTTGAAGGAATTTATGCTCATTTTAAGTGCTGAAGTTCTGAGGTCTTGTGTAGCCAAGTGATTCATGGTGTCCTCCACGACGCTATCGTCTTGTTACTGCTATGCAACATAAGAGAGGCGGAAACTGGAATGAGATGCATCACACTTTCCTTCTCCACACTGCTTTGGTGACCCATGATCATGAAATGGTCACTTTCAGACAGAGGAAGTATGTTTTCAGGATGGGTAAAACTTGAGATTCAGTAGATACTGTTACCGGAGGATGAATCTAGAGCCTCACATTTATAAGACTGGTTCCGGGGTGTCCGGCTCCAGGAGTAAGTTGGCAACAGAGGACTGTAGCACTGAATTGAGCCAAGGCTCCCAACTGTGAGGAAGATTTGGGGCTGAATGCACCAGAATGTATGTATGTGCGTGTAGGGAACATCTGAGGAAAGTAGTTTTCTCAGCTGTCTGCTCTGTCACAGATCTCCACAGCCTCTTAAGTGGAGCCTCCCAGCTTGTGCAGGTTTTCATATATAACTCATACCTTTTGCAGTGATGGTGTTCAAATTGTTTGTATCTGTTTTCATGGAATGGCTAGAAACTTTGCATGCACTTCCACTGGAAATAGCGGATGGCTGTTTGTGAAAAAACATTTTTCTAAGGTTTCTAGTTTAGGAGTGGTATCATGCTTAAAGCTTGCAGTGTAATGAGAACAAATTCCAAAGTTAACACAGTCTTTCCTTATAAACAAATCAATGCCACCACCACCACTCCTGCTCAGCCAAGCAACACACCTGGCTTGCCTCTGCTGCTCTCACCTTCCTTTTTAAAGCAATATTAATGGGACTGTTGGCAGAAAAAAATATCCTTTTTTGCATTAAACAGAAGCAAATAAGGAGTTAAGAGCTGAGATTTCTTAACAAATCTTCAGATTCGGAAACTAGAGACATAATAATGTGGAACTCTAAATGGTGACTTTTCATGCTTCAGACTGTTGTATATTTCTAAGTATCTTCAAACAAAAGCTTTGACTTTAAAATAATTCCACCACTACACAGACATTTAAAGTTAGAATCTAACATTTTGGTTTGGGACTGTTACTCTTATTTTTTAGCAAGAGGATTTTTTTTTTCACCCTTTGTTTGGAATGAGAAACTCTATTGTAATCTCCAGGTCAACAGTCAGTTTCACTTCCCCACAGTATGTGCGTGCTGAACCAGGCTACAAGGCTGTGGTTGTGAGCCAGGGAGGTAGTAAATGGGTGGTAAATTATCTTTACCTTGTCTCTACTATACCCTTTTCATAGCAGCGTCCGGTGTTCTGAGCTTTGGCTCTGGAGTCCTGACTTTGCTTCTCCAAAGGTCTGCTTCCCAGGAGGTGAAAACCTGGTGTCCTTGGATCTACATCTTGCAGCATAAATTTGAAAGGGCAGGGCAGCACAAGTACAAATTTCGCTGCAATATCCAGTGTGTGCCGAATATGGTGAGATTTGGGTGGATTCTACAATGTGTTCTCTCCTCTTTGCTGAACACTGGCTCCACATTTTTGCTGACCACACAAACTGTCAATGGCAACTTCATACTAATGAAGTTCATAGTGCAGCACCGATGCTTCCAGTTCCCTCGACCCTTGCCCTGAATGGGACTCAGGGAGGTTTTTTGCTTTGAAAGTGCAAGCCTGAGCTCACTGTACTGCTGCTGTTTTGCATGGTGAAATGTGGAAACTGGACTCTCTTGGTGAGCAGCATGCTGTTTACTGCTTGTGGATCTGGCACAGAAGTCATCATTGTTATCTTGCCAGAAACTCACTGCTGGACTCCTCTGCCTCAGATTGCCAAGAGTCAAACCAGAACTGAGCAAAGCAAAAGGAAATTGTACCTCAATACTCACTCCTGGCAGGCTTTCCAGTACTATGTATTGGAATTAAAGTTTTGGAGATCTATTTCCATAGATCAGGTCTGGGTTGGAGTTTTCATGTAAGGCAAATCCTTTGTTTCTGTGCTGGCAAGTACTGTAGTATTATGAAAATAAAAGCAGGCTGTATTTGTGCATACTGGTGTATGATCCCAAGTGTCTCTCTTCAGGAAAATATCTGTTTATGCATGTTTGAACCCAAATAGTAAGACTAAAACTGGCATTGGTAGCTCTGCAGGGCTGTTGTAATGACAGCTAATTTTTGATCGTGCTCCCAGGAATTCAGGGATGTTGCATATTTTGGTCTGCTTTCTGAGATTCCCTTTTACCCCTCCACTGTGGAGTGGGATTTGGGCTTAGCTGTAATGAGTGACTGAGTCAACCATCATGTTCACCACTGTGGCAGTTTTTCATGGCATATATCTGTCAGTAAGTTAAACGTACAGTACTAGTTATGGGATTGCATTGTAGAAAAAATGGAAGAAATGCATGTGCACATTTGATAGCTGTAATACTCTTATTCCACAGGCTTCATATTGAAGAAAAACATACCGTCAAACATTGAATTATAGGCCCTTCCTTATGTATAGCCATGGTATTAACTAGTTTTTGTGGGTAACAGTTTCTGCAAAAGACTTAAATCTGATGCTGCAGTACTGTGTGCTCAGGAAAACAGTGTGTGAGCCAAAGGCAATATTGCCTTTTTAGCCCCAAAGAAAAATTAATTGCTCCAAAGGTACCTATAAATCCTTATTGTCAGGTAGATACTCTCTCTTTCACTTAAAGAAACAGAAGTAGAAGGATTTCTGTTTTTTCAGTTCAGTCTACTCCTGCTGCTGGCACCATGTCATATAATAACTTTCATAAACTCACCGAACTGTGTCTTAAAAAGCAGAACCTCACAACCTTAAAGTAATGCTTCTTTCTGTTTAAAGCCACAATTCCCTTTTAACTCAATCAGTGTAAAGGGGACAAAACTACTGTAATTGCAAGCATTGGGGAGAAAAGTGCTACAGATGTCTCAAACACCAGGAGATAGAGTAACAGAGTTAGGCAGCTGTTTGCATAACTAAAACTTACAAGGTTATTTGTATATTTGCAGGATTTCGTGCAAATCCTGAGGATTTTCCTTCCTCTTATTAAACATGTGCAAGATGGAGTAAATCCTTTCACAGTAGATCTTGTTATAGCTAAGTTCCACAACTTTCAGACATTGGTAAAATCTGTCTTATTTGTAATACAGCTGTAGCTGTGTTTTCAGACTTGGAGACTGATTCTCAAAAGTCGTAAGTTACAGTTGCTCTATTGCATACCTGTCAGTTTTTCTAGAATGGATATCACTTATAGATTTGTAGTTATAAATGGAAAGAAACTCTCTACATCTTTCAGGTCTGCTTCATTTGCTTCTCTTTTTCCTTGTTTTCCACTGAGTTACTAACATTCTCATTCTAAAAAGAGACTTGTTTGCTTGTATGTTTTTCTTGACTTCTTGGACTCAAACTGTATTCTTCATTACTCCCCCCACCTCCCCCTCCTTTTTTTTTATTCTGCTGATTTCTTTGCTTCCTCATACAGTTTCCTGTTCGTTCCTCAGTGTATTGCACTTGCCCACTAGACAGGGTAGTCTCCCTATCCAGAACAAAATAGTTCCAGATTAATCTTAAAGGCTCATCAGCATGCTGGAAACAAATCTGAAACAGTTTTGCTGTTGTTGAACAGGTCTGAAAAGCTAAGGAGTAGCTGTCACCTTGGGTTAGCATGTCATTTAGAGCTTGGGGAATAACTCAATTTTATATGGGTCCTTCCATAAAACCAGACCGAACCTGCTCTTAGCACCAAGCAATGCCTTGCTAGTGGACATTCATCTATAGGGTTGCTAAATCTAAGACCTGAGACACTGATGGAGCTCTTTCTGCTGGTGAACCTCAGGTGTGTGGTGAAGGAAAGCCCAAGGAGGAGCTGTTTGTGAGGGAAGGGCAAACAGCAGGGCTTGGCTGGCTTTTAGGGGGAGCTCCTGTACCAGCTGATTTTAGACTAGAGGAAAGTTGTTAGGACGTTACCCAATGCTGCTCTGGGGGCATACAGTTCATCTCACTAGAGATAGTCCTCTGGAGAACAGGGTCAGCTTCAGCTCATGGTGAGTACCTCCTGTGGCTCAGCAAGCTCCTCCTGCTGGCCATACAACTCTTTTTCTAGAAGACACATTTTAGGAAATAAATTTCTATAAAAAGAGCTAACTGGCTCAGGTGAAACGCACATTTGCTGGGAGTACATGTTCTTTGTTTATTCTTCCTTCTCCTCTATTTGAGAAGACAAATGGTGCAACACTTTGCCTTAGTGTGTATATCTATTTAGTCTATAAAATATTATTAATAAGGATGACTTTTGGGACCCTTGGCATGGACCCATAACACAAGAACATGCAATGCAGGATGGAGCAGGGAAACTTGTCAGGAACAAGATTCTCCTCACCGAAGCAGCTTTTATACTGCAAACTACAGTTCCCTTAATGATAGTTGCTCCATGCAGTTTTGTGTGATACTGTCCCAGATTTATGGCTGGTGGTTTCCTGAAGAGCTATTTGGGTAGTCTGTGCTTCAGTGAAACAACTTTCATATGTCTTGTAACAAATCCAAAAGTGTAACGGAGTAGGTCATTTGTCTTGCGTTTTAATGTGAAACAAAATTATGTAGTGAGCCTTTTTCTTCTCCATGGCAGGGGGAAAAACTGGCTCATTTTCAACTTGGATCCCAGCTTTCTGGTTTCTGAAGTCATCCCTGTGGAGGTGATGTTAGATTTGTAATGCTGTCTCACGCAGCATACAGCAAGGCTGGCTTAGTGATAGTAAGCAAAGTGAACTAACGTCTTCAGCTTTGTTCCTGTCCATTTGTAATGGTATTAATGTCCTTCTAACAGCAGAGATTACTTAGGAAAAAGGAAAAAACAACCAACAAAAAAACCCAACAATAAAAAACCCCAAAACCCCAGCAACCAAAAGACAAACTAACCAGATTTACAGCTCTTGTAATGTGATTTAGCTGCTAGAAATAAGAAGAATATCACAGGACCAAAACGCTTGGACCACCAATGTAAGGAATTTCTGGTCCAATGATTAGGATGCTAATCTTCAGAAGTGCTTTGGTAGCAGTTTCTCTTGGCTACTCAGTACAAACATCCTGGATAATAAGGTTTTATGTCTGTTACTGGGCTTTTGAACTGGTTATGTATTTAGTAATTACTGTTTTCTATCTAATACCATAAATATCACATCTAAGTCTCAAAAACATAACTAGTTTACCACCTTGAAGGATTTAGTCACTGTTTGACCAGAAGCCATCCCATCTGATGGGCAGTGGGAATGTTTCAGCCAACTCACTGCCAGATAGACCTCAAATACATAAAGTACCTTGGGCTGTTTCAACAAAAACCTTCACTCCTTCCTCCAGCCCTGGCACCGTGTGTTCCACAGGAGAACATGGAGAGTTGCCATGTGTTGTGGGAGGAGGATGAGCTGCAGGAGTGCTCTGTACTAAGTCAAGCATTGCTGAGAGCTGGCCTTAATGCTCTTGAGGTTCAGCCCTGGAATAGCTATCACAGATTTTATTTTTTTTTTAAATAAAGACATCAACAGTACCTGGCACTCCATATTTTTCTTCTGGTTTCAGCTTAAATTACTATTTAAAAGCCTAGTGGTGCTGAAAAGATCTGAGTTAGACTCAGTTAGACTAGGGGATGTATACTTCAAAACATGTTGTTTGGTTATTGATGGGTCACAACCACATGGTGCAGATATGGTTTTCTAGTCATTTTGATCTCCTATGTGAATGAATGCAAGAAGTTTCTACTTAGCCTACACCCTTTTCTCTTATGATTATGTTGTGGTAGGGACATTAAAAGTGTGACAGTTGTGGGTGAAAGGTGTCATTTCTGTTAAAATCACACATAACAATGGTTTCTCAAATGATGTCTCTGTAGATGGATGGAGGTCTGCTTGGAAGAAGAGCTGCCCCCGACTACAGAGCTGGAAGAAGGCTTAAGGAACGGTGTTTACCTTGCGAAGCTCGCAAAATTCTTTGCCCCTAATGTGGTGTCAGACAAAAAGATCTATGATTTGGAGCAGACGCGCTATAAGGTAATAACTTTCTCAGTTCTTTCACCGACAAGACAAAAAAAAAAAATGTAATGTCTGTCTTCCAAATCTTAAAGATACCCAAACATGGTTGGTTAACTTTCTGCATTTCTCTCGTAAGACTGTTGGGACTAGATGGAAGACACACAGCACTAAGAAGGTAGTGTGATAAGTTCAAAATGTTTTACCTTTAGAAAAAGTATGCTAGTGTCACTTAATATTGTTAAAGCTGAACAAATTACTCCTCTGGAGTATATGAGATTTACAATTTATAAAATTATTTTTCACTAAGAATAGGAGCCAAAAGCAATTCAGTAATTAAACTTGGTAACTATTCCAAATTTTCCCCATCTTGTATGGGAGGGCATTTACTTCATTATATCTGTGTGTTTATTTTTCCAAATTTAACCCTGAGAAGCAAAAAACAAGCTAGCAGTAATTAAGCTTAGCTTGCTTTCTGTGTGAGCTGTTTAACTCAAAGATCCTCAATAATATAGAAATATGCATATATAGTATTCACACTATGGAACACATTATCTTAACATGTAGAGGAGAGAAAAAAAAAATGAAACGGACATTTTCAACGTGTAATTACTGGCTGTTCTTTAAGAGCTGAGAAATTAAGCTGTTCTAGGTGCCATATGGTTAACAGAACCATAGTTAAGAATCCTTGTTACATTTAAAAGCTTCTCTTGAAAAATCTCCAAAACTTGAGTTCCCTTTACCCCTCTTTACCCTCCTTAAAAATTAAATAAATAAATCTCCAGACTTTCCCACTTTGCTCTTTCAACTGCTGCTTGTGTAGGCTGTAGGTAGGGTCAGGTATTCAGGTAGACTTGGAGAGCGACTAAGAGTTCCTTGTCTGTTCTCCCTCCCAGTAGTGCTGAGCAGTGTTACCACATCTGCATTTTGGAGGTATAGTGGTTCCTGGTATTTGACAGCCAGCCCTTACCACCCAAAGATTACTGAAGAGCTGTACAAATGGCCACTTCAGTCACAGTCCACCCAGATGCGTACAAATCTGGCTTACGTTTACATAAAAGAATTAACCGGACAGTGTGGGGCGACTGATATGTTAGGATTGTTCATTAGCAGAATTGTGGCTGTGATGCTTTGTTCTCCAGGTCAAACATGGGAAAATTCCCTAAACTCGACTTCAGGACATAAAATTGGGAAAAAACAGCAGATTCAATAATTACAGAATTTGCTTTATGTAATTTTAATCATCTTTTCCTCTTGTGTTTCCAATAGAGATCTGGCCTTCATTTTCGGCACACTGACAACACTGTGCAGTGGTTAAGAGCAATGGAGTCCATTGGTCTGCCTAAGGTAAGCCTCCCAAGTTTGGCTCAGGCACTGACTCACTGAGATCCTCCTTCCTCTGCCTGAGCATAAATGGTTTCCTACAGTAAGTCTATGGGGAAGGTGTAATTCAGGGAACAAATCTGAAGAGAAGGTAATTCTGAAAGCAGTGGGAGTGTCAGTTACGTGTTACTGCTGCCGGTGTGTGTGGGTTGAGGCTGCTGTGGATGGAAATGGTGAGGGTGCGTCTCCTGTGCAAAGACAAATGGGGACGCTAGCAGTGTTTTAGCTATAGTTTATTGCTAGTACATCTCTGCGGGGGCCTGAAAGGAATATGGCTTAAAACAGAAAACTTAAATATTTGCTTCCCTTAGGTTCTACCTCTCATCATATCTCTTGCTGCCTCTTCCTCTTAATGCACGTCCCAGTTTCTCTGCCTCTACCGTGTTTCCAGGCTGTCCTTGCACGCTCCAGTGCATCTGCGTGGCTATACTGCTGCTCCTCTTCCACCAGCTGTTTTCTTGGGTCACCTCTCATATTTATCTTCCTCCTTGTGGGTCTTCGCTTGTCATCTCCCCCCTCTGCTGCTGTTTCTGGGCACCAGTGAGTCTCTTTTGGATGAAAATTCTTTAAGAAAGGGCTGTGTGGAAACACCTACTCTCCTTGTTTTGGCATTTTGGCACCCATGCACAGCCTGGGGCAAGTACTTCCTTGCCCAGCCAGCTGCCCTGGGGTACCTGGGTGGGGGCAGCACTGGGGCTGCCCCATGCACTGTGGCCAGGCACGGGGGGATGCTCAGATGGCTGCCTGAAGGGCTGCAAGGACTAAGTCACTGCAGGCAAACTTGCTGTGGGTGCCCGTAAGCAGAAAAGGGCACCCATGTCAGCGTTTCTTTGGTTTAATCTGAGTCCTCTGTTCAGCTGGCTGATTTCCACCCTGCCGTGCTTCCTCTGAAAGGTCTTGCTTCTGTTGCGGAGGATGGTCATGGCCAAAAGCTTTCTCTAGTCTCCCTCCCAAAGCTGTTGTGAGCAAATTATGAAGAGGGCACTGTGCTCATGACTTACTCAGTCTTGTCCCATTAACTGTGGGACAGCACAGCCTCGAGTGCCCGGCCTGGCCTGGAAGCACACTGCCAACTCTCACGGTTAGCTAATTCTTTTATTTTATTTTTGTGAAGAAACAGTGTTTAGTGACTGGGACCGAGGCCAGGAACAAATTAGTGGTAGAACCAGAATTGGAACTTATGATGTGACTTTTTGGCTAAATTGCTTAGTATTTCTCTCTGTGAATATCTTTCTCTGTAAACGATGTATTCACAGAGTTAGGGGTGCTGGCAGTTAGAATTGTGCATTTTTTTAACCATACTTGATAGGTTTGGTTTGCAACTAGGTTTTGCATTTTGTTACTGTGTCCCAGGTTTTGGGTGTCTGTAGGAGGACAAGCCCTACTGGTTGAGTTTGTGCAGAAGGACTTTTTCTAAAAATCTTGCNTATTAAATCCTTGCTTATGAAAACTACTGATAAAGTTAAAATAACATCAGAAAATACTTGATTCATAACTGTATAAAAAAGCTGAAATTTTGTAAGTTTAAGGTACCGTTCTGCAGAGAGTTCATTTTAGCTACTTTTCTGCTCAATAATATGTCTTCTACTTTAACTGTGTGCTCTTTGGTTTTTAGATCTTTTATCCGGAGACTACAGATGTCTACGATAGGAAAAACATCCCTAGGATGATATATTGCATTCATGCTCTAAGGTAACTGGTGATGGGAGTAAAAGTTAAAGTAACTGCTAAATCTACAAGTCTAAGTCTTGAAATGGCTTTAGGGTAACCAGTATATAAAAAATCTGTCAGAATTTACAAGTTAATTAGTAGTTGGAGACAAAAGTCCAACTTTGTCAGGACTACTGGCCAAATTATTTTCAAAATAGTAATGAAGGACTACTGAATTTAGTGCAGACATGCCTCTCTCAATAAGTATATGCCCTCAAAATGCATGTAAGACTTCAAAACAAATACTGCAACAGAAACCAAATAAAAGAACAAACCTTAGCAAAACATTAGTATAACCATGGGACACATATGCTGATGGGAGTGAAAATGAACTGATGTATTTCTGTCCCAAAAGAGGAGCAAGTAATTTTTTGTATTCTGAAGTCATGAGTGTAAAAATTAATATTTTCCAAGCTTTTAAAGTTCTGAGCAACTTGATTTTGAATGTAAAGTCAGGAAGGCTTTGACCACACCACTTAAGGTAGAGCTTAAAATTCTATGTCCTGCCTTAAGGATTTTTTTGATGTTTAGCACTAAAAGTAATGAACATCTGTCTCGTGCTGTCCCTGATGTGAGGAGCAGTGTTGCTCCCAGGCAACTCCTCCCTCTTGTGCCTCTCCTGGCTAATTTCCAGCACATGGAGACCTTTTCCTTCCATTATTTTCTTGCAACTAACCTTGCAGAGAACAGCATTAAGTTATGCCCCAAACTCTCTTCTACTTTCCTAATGGTGTTCAAAGACACATCAGCTGATCCAGGTTTATAGGTCAGAAATTATTCAATATATGCTGTAATTGATTGTTTTAAGTCTAATCCTTGAAATGATGTGCCCACTCTTGCAGTCTATGTGCACTCACTGCCGATAAATAAGGCATACCACCAGAGTTCATCAAATTTCTTTCAAATGCTAGGTGTTTGGAGTTGACAGCCCTGGTATTTTCTGTCATCTTTGACAAGTGTTGCCACTTGAAATTATTATGCCTGGTGTAACATTAACTGAACAGTATCACCAGGACTGTTTGAGGGTAGCTCTCGCCTAAAACTCGGTAGTGTGGTCTGTTCTGTCAGCGAGTGTCTTGCGTAAGCTTGAAGATATTTCCTGAAGTGCATGCACGGGGCTCTAATGCTAACCAGCCCAGGCTGACACGGTGGGCTGCATGCCCCTCAGGACTTGTTATGGGCCAGCTCAGATGTTTTACAGGGGATGGATGAACACAATAAGATTTTCTGATATTTGTTTCTACGTGTATGGAGGAGGACTTTTATCAGCTGTGGATTTGAATGCTACACAAACAATAAACCCGTCAGCTATATACCTTCTTAAGAGCTGCCTAATTATTGCAATGGCAATAATTCTTTTCATCTTGAACTGAATTTTGCAATGGGTTGACCTTTGGTAGGAGTTTTGCGTTCTCCATCTTGACATGTCCCAGGATTTAGTCTGTGCTGTCTCAGCTTTCACTTCCAAGTTTGCTGTGTTTAAATTACTTTTCCTTGCTGCATATCAACGCAAAGCTATAACTCTGTACTTACAAGCTATTATTTTAGAAATGAACTTCCTATCAAATGTGTCATGAAGGGGAATAGGTCTGCAATCCTTTTGCTTATGATGCACAAGTGTAGGGCCTTGCGCCTGCATCTCATGCAGGATGTAAGAATTGAAGAAACAATTGTTGAGCTTCATTTATTTCCATGTCTTTTCCTAAAATATGTGTTTTAAGTACTTCACCGGACTTGTAAATCAAACTCCAGTGTCAGTATTCAATGATCTGCAGCTTACATTGAAAACAGGCTGGGAAACAACAGAATTAAGGACAGGTCACTTGCTTGGCCACCAGCTTTCCCAGTTGGGTTGGCGTCAGAGAAACGCTGAGCTGCAGGAGTCCAGTTATGTTCTGCTTCTGATGTTGTAACTACTGACCTGCTGGCATCTGTCCGCCCAGCTCCACATCATGCACCCCACCTGCTCTGCTCTCTGGATTTGTCAGAGCATCCTTTCCAGGGAATCAGTAACAGGGTTCACCAAGCATGGAAAAGTCCACGTCCCTGTTGTTCTCGGGGTCCAGCACCACAACATCTAGAAACAGCAAATGCAAACAGGTTTTTCACCTTTGCAGCTGTAGCATATGCACATAACCACTATATGAAGAATCACCATTTGGTTTAAATGCTAAATCCTAACGCATCTCGGAGCACAGGCTAAAATTTCAAAGGCTTATGCCTTGGGAAAATTGAGCATTTTCTGAGAGGTGAGGAGTTGACCTACTTCCCATTCTTTCTTAGTTGTTCCCAAGTCATTACTCTGAAGCAACAGGGTTCTTGAGCTTTCCAACAAAACTATGTAAATTTAACACAGAATAT
The DNA here is from genome assembly GCA_013400195.1 of Aramus guarauna. Classification (NCBI taxonomy): domain Eukaryota; kingdom Metazoa; phylum Chordata; class Aves; order Gruiformes; family Aramidae; genus Aramus; species Aramus guarauna. Next base: position 90,273 of record VXBL01008186.1, read on the forward strand.
TTTCTTATTCTCATTCTTGGAAATCCTGAAGCCATCTTTAGTTAGCCTTTTGCTACATTAATTCATGTATGCACAGTCAGTGTGCATAATGTAAGTGCTTAAAATTTATAAGATTATTTTTAATTGCCCCTTTAAGAAGCATGAAATAGCCTTAACTGTAGGTAATAGGAGCAAAAAGCTCAGTCTATCCAGAGGGTCTGTTTGACATATGAAATGCTAGCATTTCACTGGGAAAATATTTGGTTATTTGGGGTTTTGGTGATCTTTGAGCTGCCAGAGGGCCTGAAGATAGACAATGACTCTAAAGAAAATGGTTTAAATATATTTTTAGGGTATGTCCTGGTTCAAGTCTGAAATGAAGACCATTACACTTACAGTATGTGGAACAACTTGCCCTGTCAAATGCAGCACTGCTCTGGCCAGGAAGGAGTGACTTAGTAAACAATTTCTAGACTCCTGTTGACTATAATTACCCTCTTGCTTTTCTCCTGTTGAAACATCAATACTTAAAGCCTGACTTGAAAAATACAGTGGCGTAGGTCTCATTTCTTGCACTGTGTATCTTGTGAAAGCAAATTTGAATTTGCTCCTGGACTAAATAAGGTTAAGAACTGCTTTATTTAAATTAAGATGCTAACAGTGATTCTTGTTCATAAAGAGCAGTGCCTAGGAGAGATTTTTTTCTCTGAAAAATTTAGTTTTCAAATGATCTTTGCAAGCAGATCACTGCTACATGCTGGGCAACTATGCCTCTAATGCTGGACAGCTTGAAAACATCATTTGCTTAGGAAGCTGTAGAATAACAAGCACATTTATTAAAAAAAGTGCACTATTTTCAGATTTTTTTTTACGGCACATTATACATGAGCTGAGCATAAAACAAGACCAGGAGCCTCTGCCTGATATGAACCGCAGTTCTGCGTGGGCAATGCAAAGGGAACTTCACCTGGGAACTGCCCTTTCACCTTGGTTTCTCCCCTGCCCCTGATGCCTCATATCCAGCTTTCTTAACCCCAAGACCCTCTGCTTTTGATTTTATGTGGGTTCCCTGAGGCTCAAGTTACACTATAAAAGCATTAAACAAGCTGTTTCAAGTGAAATTATACCTTAATACAGAGTAGAAGTGTCTTTGTGCTCCTTGCAAGACTGGAAGCACATTTTCAGCACCACCTGGTGGTTATCCAAACAAAGGAGCATAGGAAGTGTAAGGCACATGGCTCAATATCCTCCTGGAAGTGCTGAACAGCAAAAATATGAGTCTCTAATATTCATACCACTTTTTCTTTCCTCTGCCTTTTTATTGTGGTGATCCCCAAAAAAGCCAGCATAGCCCTGTGATGCTGCTGATCTCCCTAACTTTGTATGACACTCAGCGCTTCAGTCAGGACTGCGTCCCTGTCTCAAACTTAGAGCAAAATCTATTTAAAAGCTCACAAGGAAAGACTGACAGGCAGATCAGGGTAATGGAGGAACCTGGTTCATTACTTTAGCCATGTGGGGTTTTTTCTGCTATAGCTAACTTGCGTTTACGGCTGCTTTCAAAGGTGAGAATGGCAGTGGCAATGATTTCGAGGGGCTGCAGCAGTCAAAAGACTATCAACCTACATGAGATGTGATGTGTCCACCTGGGTCATGACAGGGCAGAGGGGTAGCTGTGGTAGCATGGAGAGTGAACTGCTGATTCTCTGTGCTCTGAAATAAATGTGACAGCTACAAATACTTGCTTTGAAATCTCACCCTGTGATTTGCTCGTAGCAAAAAAACAAAACAAAACAAAAAAAACAAAACCCAAAATCAAACACCCCAAAACCCCACCAACCTAATAACAAAACACAGAAAGGAAATGTACCCCTCTGGAAACAAAAACCTGAAGCCACAATACGCATTTGCAACGGATGAAGTTGGGGTGAAGTCATTTAAAAAAGAAGATAAAATAATCCTTTTGGAGGAATGTGTTATTCGAGTCTTGTTTTTAAAGTCTACATTTTTGATTCCTGCTTGCAAAACTTGCTTGTTTATTGAATTTCACTAACAAATTATAGAAACACCAGTCTCTTGTAGATAAATACATGTCTTGTGTTTGGAAGATATTGAGATAATATGGATTTAGCTGTTTTTTCATGCTCTATTGAAACAAAAATATTAGTTCCTGGCTAGCACTTTAAATTGAGCTTTCTTCATTTTTTAAAAGCTAAATAGCTAATGACATAAATATATTTGAGGCAGACTTGGACGGGTTTACAGGTCCTTCTTCCTCTACACTTAGTAAGAAGGGTGTCAGTGACTTGTGTGTCTTCAGCTATTAATTACAGGGATGTAATAACACAAGTCAAAACAGTACAGAGATCCAGAGCTGTGAGCTGTACTAAACTGCATTCACATCTTGATGCACACACACACACACACACCCCCCCACCGCCAATATTAGCTTTTGAATTTCTTTAAACATCTTCCACTAAGGTTTTCTACTTGTTCACGCATCTCCTGTGGTCTGAAATATATTGACAGTGCCTCTCAGAGATGCTTCTTTGAAACACCAAGTCAAAAACCACTTTTATTTCTGTAAGACTTAAAATAACAGCATAACAAACACTATAAGGTTAATTTATCCTGTATCAGCCCATGAAAGTCAAGGGTTAAAGGACAAGCTTCATAAAAGCATTTTTCTCTTGTGCAGAAGGCAAACACCTCAACCACATGCAGAACTTTAAACTCTGATTTTCTTCTTTGCAGTTTATATTTGTTCAAACTAGGATTAGCACCACAGATCCAAGACCTACTGGGAAAGGTAGACTTCACAGGTAATAAACTGCTTATCTAATCATGTGTTAGCTGGTTTCTTCACCCAGTAAATCTGCTAACATTGTACATATTTTCTATTGTGGTCTTTCTCCTCCCACAAGGTTGTTCTGAACACATCCTAATTAAATAGATGGGAGGCTGCCATTTTTTAATGAATGTCTGTCTCTGAAGGACAGAAGGGAGTGAATTTGCATGGAATACTTGTCATATCTTAGATTCCTTAAAAATGGGGAGGAAAACCTTCTAAGAAGCCCTGGCCACCAGTGCTTTCAAAAACATTGTTCCCATATTTGTAGGAATGGTGATTCATAATGAAATTCTTATGTTTTTATCTGATAATATTTCTTTTTTTATGTGAACAGAGGAAGAAATCAGCAACATGCGAAAGGAGCTAGAGAAGTATGGTATACAGATGCCATCTTTCAGTAAAATCGGTGGGATTCTGGCCAGTGAATTATCAGTGGATGAAGCTGCATGTAAGTGTGGCTCTTGTTCTGTTTTCTAGGGGATAATTTGACAGAACGCTAACAAAATATTTTCTGTGGTTTAATTCACCTACTTTGCCACGTCTTAGTGAAAACTTGCTTGCTTTTCTTGTTATTATCATAATGCATCATTGTCACAAGACCTCTTGCACTTTTTCAGTCTGTGTTTTTGAGCATCTCCATTGAACCATGGGAAGTGCTACCAGAGACAAAGATTTCTTAGTCTTTTGTGTTACTTTAAAGTTTTGGTAACTGTGCTGCTCTAGAATGATGAATTGAGCTCTGCATGTGCCTCTGCACTGCAGGGGCTACAATGGAGATGGCCATGGGAACAAGGTGTTTTCTCTTTGCCTCCTTCCTGTGCTGGCCTCTTGCAGTTTTCCTCAAACACCTGATCGGGTTGCTATGAGGATAAAGCACTGTTCCAGATAGACAACTTTGTCATGTATGGTGGTGCACATGTGGAAGAACCATTTGCTTCCATAGGCAGGGAACCACTTGCCTCCATAGGCAGCTTTCGATCTGTCTGACCGCTGGCGTGTGACTCACAGCATGGTAGAACTGTGCTGGAGGGCATTCCAGGTGGTGCAGGAACAGGCTTTTCCTTTTCAGGGGGATCGATGCACAGTTATGGTCCTTTTGAGTGTGTCTTGAACAGATTCCACTCAAACCCAAAATTCAATGCTTTTTTGCTGCCCAAGCTTATCCATCTCTAAATCTGGTTTTTTTCTCCATTTCCAATTTTTGTGGAATGAAGTGATATATTTAAAATCAAACAAAATTTTCTTGATCTTAATTGATATGAAATTAAGTGTGTCCACTTAAATCCACACTTGAGCTCTAATTATTTTCTTCAAAATCCTAGCCTTTTTCAGAAGGGCAAACTGAAGAAGACAAGGGCTGGCTTGAGTATGTTCAATGGCGCAGTGGGTCATTGATACAAACCAGTAAGAGTAGTATCTCAGAATCAGACCGTACACAGGGAGGTGGAGGGAATAAAAACTGCGTTATAATTAAGTCCCATTACAACTTTGTTAAACCTTGAAAAGTAGTATAATTGAAAGAAGATGGTTCACAATGTACTTAGTGTGAAATTTCCAGACCTTAACTTAAAACACACTTCCTCACATTGATTCGCATTGCCTATGGTGTAGATTTTGGAGCCTGCTATAGCTTAATGCGTGCATGCTTCTGCAAAGCTAGTTCTTAAAATACTGCCTTTGGAAGTGGGAGTAATTTGTCTCCTTTATTTAGCACGCTTTCAGAGATTTGGTGACTACCAAGCACTTTTCCAGGGAGCTTCCGTCCTTCCCTGAGGATAAAAGGGCTGCAACTTCCTTCTCTGAATGCTTATTATAGTTTATGTAGGATTTCCTTTAACTTCTGAAATCTTTTCAGTCTTCCATAGAAAAGCAGGGTTTCCTGATGCTGATTTTGTCCCTTTGGGCAAGGAGTGTGCTGTAGATAACATGCCCTGCCCCAAAACAGGAAACATCTGCTATGGGAACCCTCACACACCAGTGAGGTTGGATGTGGAGATCATGCTGGAGGAAAGGGTTTACTACCCTACTTCTGAAGTGGAGTAAGCAAAAGGAGATATTAAGTGAAACAACTGCTGACTACTCCTGCTATACAGTCAGCAATAGTAGAAATCATCATGCAAAGAGTAAGCTTAAGAGCTTTCAAAGCAAGCTTAGTCTGCAGGTAACCCTCTCTGTTATTCCATGCCTCCGGACTGCTCTTTCAAGTCCAATCAGGCTTCTCACTGTTTCTCTTAGTAGGTGGTTTCACAACATCCGCCAATACCTGTTCACATCTCTCCTAACCTTGCACCTACCTCTTGACTACTTTTTGCTAACTCCACTTATGTCAGTGAGAGATTACAACCTTACTATGTTTTGTTAGACGAGGATGCAGGAGTGATGTGTCTAAGAGTGGCAGTCTTCTCTTAGCCCCTTGAAGCTGATCTGGGTGTTCACAGAATATCTCAGGTTGGAAGTGACCTATAAGGATCATCAATTCCAACTCCCTGCTCCTCACAGGACTACTTAAAAGTAAACCATATGACTAAGAGTGTTGCCCAGGTGCTCCTTGAACTCTGACAGACTTGACGTCTTGACCATGTCCCTTGGGAGCCTGTTCCAGTGATCAGCCACCCTCTTGGTGAAGAACCTTTTCTTAATGTCCAATCTGAACTTCCCCTGTTTGTAAAGTTCAGTGTCAAAGGAACCAGCCTGTGTCTCTGCTTGCTTTTACTTTACCGTCCCCGCTGCTCATGTTTCCCATCTGACACTGCGCTGAACGAACTATAGCAAAATAAATTCGGAACCACTGTCTAGCATGAATTTAATGCTAAGCAATGGTTCATCTACCAGACAGCTAGGCAAGTTGTCTAACTGCCCTCTTTGAGAATAAGTAGCTTCACTTCATGCTTCATTTGCCCATGTTGACTTTCCCATGGTGCGCTCTTCTGTTCTACTTCTCTAAATTTGTACATCCCTTTGTTTTTAGAAATACTCAGATTTCCTAATCATTGACAAGCTGCTTTCGTATACAGAAAGAAACTGAAGGCTCTAAACTCCAATATATAGACCCTCAGTTAATGCAAAAATGTGCTTTTTTACTGAATACTTTTCTCCACTTTAGCAAAACCATACAAGGCCATATAGCAAGTAAATACTTATAGAATAATGAAAGATGGCATTTTTGTTTTCCCTCACATCTCATTGACTGCATGACAGTAAATCTCAGACAAACCATTGTGAAAAATGGGAAGCTGCTGTGTTCCTCCTTTGGGGTAAGATCTAGATAAGGATTTTACAGCTATTACTATATAAGATGTCATTCCTGATAAAAGTTTGAGATGAATGTGTCACCAGACAATTGTTGGGTCTCTCTGTGACATGAAGGTTCAGAGAAACTGTAGCTCTAGTGCAGGTCCTTTATTTAGACTGATCTTAGGGCCAAATGTGTGTAGGGCATACCTGGGAGGGGTGTGTTAGCCATTACTCTACACGTCATTCAGCTGCAAGTGGTTTTGATTTTGTACATTCATGTAAACTTGCTGTGTAGAAAAGGAAGAGCATTTCTGACACTTAAAATCTTGGAGTAAAGCACTTGCTTAGTAGTTGTTCGCTTGTTTTCTTAAAGGGAATGTTTAACACTTAAGCTAATCAATGGCTGTAGTGAGTCCCATGATGCTTTTCTCCATTTTCCTGTGCAATACTGTTTTGGAAACCCTGTAAAGACCTTTGTGTGTTCTTCCCTCTGTTACATGTTTGCTGTCCTGTGGCTTTGAAGGTGACTGTCTGGTTTCCCAGCTGGTCATGGTGATCCTCGGTTAGCAAAGGGGCCAGTTCACCCCAGGCAGGCTTACAGGCTTAGGCATGGGGTGCAGGGCTACACCCTGCCTGAGGAGTCTTAACTATGTTTTCTGGAGGACAATTTTTCTGGAGTTTGAATTTCCTTATTCCTGTGTAGCATCTTTCAGATATAGTTAGTTTACACTAAACTTTCATACATCTTTCTGTCACTAAAGCAGTAACCCCTAGTTGGGAGAAGGGGGAACATGGAACAGACAGGAATGTGCCACCTTTGAGCAAACATTATGTGCTTTTGTTGCTGCAGTCTAGGGGAAGAATAATGAGTGGGATACTTCAAGGATAATACGTAAACTGTCAAACATAATACTAAGCACTCATTTCAAATAAATCAGAAAAAAACAGTAACAGTTTTGCATGTTTTGCTTCCTGAAATTTAGGATTGTGCTTTTCATTTTAGTGCATGCAGCAGTAATAGCAATTAACGAAGCTATTGAGAAGGGAATAGCTGAGCAAACCATTGTAACTCTGAGGAACCCAAACGCAATGTTGCTAAACGTGGATGAGGAACTTGCGCTCGACTATCAGAATGAACTCTTTGAAGCTAAACGGAGAAAAGAATCAAATGCAAGACTTAAGGTAGTGGTATTTTATTAGCACTCCTAGTATACATGTTGCTTCTCCTGCTGTAGTATTACTGTTTCAAAAATTAACTTAACTTTAAAAGTTAGTGTAAATAGGAAAGAAACCCCAACACTTTTATGCCAAAGAAGATGATAATAGTAATGCAACAAGCTGACAGTCAATTTTATAAGAATGATTACTATGAGTATGATGTAACCTAACTTTGACCAGACGATAAAATATTGGAAGACTAAAACCAAAAAGACTGGTTTTCCTCTATGAACTGCTTTAGAAAAAAAACATTTTTTTGTTTAAAAAGTTGCAAAGAAATTATACCTTTTTGAGCATAAAGTATAATGTCTGTTACAGATCTTTAACATGAAATGATTTTATTTGTTTTTTTTACATGAGAGCTAATGCTTTCTGTAATTGAAAAATGCTACACTATATTTACATGGCTATTTTACAGGAAACAGAAAATGCTTTAAATATTGCTCATATAGTTGCCATGAAATGCTAATTTCATTAGTTCATGTGGTATACAGATTATTTTACAAATATATCCAACAAATTTCAGCTGATGCAGTTTTAATGACTCCTGCTAATAGCTTTTCTCTCTGCAAAGCTTTTGTGTGTACTAGTAACAATTGTATTTTCTTAGAACGGCACAATTTCTGAAGAAGAGAGAGATGTCTATGAGGAGCTGCTGACACAAGCTGAGATTCAAGGCAATATCAATAAGATAAACAGTAAGCCATTCTGGATCCTTATGGAAGTCTGCAGATAACACTCGATTTCCCAATGCGACTGAATCCACACGAACAAACAAAATACTTCTGTGGAAACTTATAAAATATGCAGATATAGCTAATGTCTGTCTACAACAGTTTTTTTCTTGCTATTCATTCTCTGCTAATCTTTTGGGGGGCTAATGTCTGCATTTGTGGGTTTTGCTGTAAGGATTTCTCAGTTCAGAATCAAATCACTTATTGCCTGCTCTGTTTCCTTATGTTTGAATTCCTTTCATGTGCAGAATACTGTAAATTTTGACCCCCTCTTCTATATAGAACCAAAGTTCATTCATAAGCTTCCAGTCAGCTGTGGGTGGACTGCTCCCACGCAGGCTCGCACAGAGCCAGAGACTCCCTTTGCAGGACCGATCTTGAAACAGATAATCCTCTGCTGGATACAGATTGCCATCCTAGCTGGCTTTTACAAAAAGCAAGATGCAGGCAGCAACGGCCTTTTTTTTTCCCCCCCAGCAAAAACGTATTTGCTGTTTATAAGCATTGTTTTCATTTCAGTTCATGTAGCTTTAGTCCGAGTGAATGAGGCTATTGACCGGCAAGATGAAGTGGCGCTGATGGCAGGTTTGAACCGTCCTGCTCTGAGCCTACTTGAAGTTCTGCCGCAAAATTCCTCATGGTACCTATTGCAATTGTGTGATTCTAAAGAACAGAAAATGCAGGTAATTGAATGAAACAGGTACTACGCATCAGTTTGCATTTTCTTTAGCTGATTTCAGTCCAGAGAGAAATTGCCTTTATTCTGCCTTCAGCATCACTTATGAAATAGTTTTATAAAAGTTTTAGAATAATTGATGTACTAATTGACACCAAAGTAGCTGCATTTACTCTAAAGAGCATGATGTCCTTATAAGTAGTTACTAAGATATAAGAAGAAAAATTGAGATATAGCATGATGCCCCACTACTAACTTTGCTTTGAAAATTAGTTATAATTTGGGTACAACAAAACATAATATCAAATCATTAACAGCAATGAAAAGTGAATTGGGTTTAAAGGATAAAATCCATCATTTTGAGTAAAATGAAAATCACAGGGAAAGATTAATGCTGTTTTTACTGTGACATTGTACTTGATGCACAGGGGATAGGATAATCAAATCCCAGTGTTCCATCAAGGGGTTTTATCCCTTATCTCCCATCAAACTTAAAAGCATAATTAAATCTTTTTTTCTGATCTATTAGATAGCAGGGGTCCTAAATATGCTCGACAAAAGCGAAATACAGAAAGAAGTTAGTGTTGCCAATGCGGAAGCTGAGGCTCACAAGCTTAGTGAGTAACTGTTTTAATACTCGTTTTTTACCATCACCGTTTAATTATGTTAAGCTGATTAATTGAATCCACCACTTCTTGCATGTAAACACGGTTTCTCAAGCTGAAACCATGTGCGTTGCATTTTACTTTTGTAACTGTTCTTCCCAGTGTCACAATTGCCAAGTCACCAATCTGTGCTGCATTGGATATACTCCTATCTGAGGTAGCTAACCCTTTTTTCTTTGAACAACTTGAGCCACTGGTAAACGCACTGGCTAAAGCTGAAGACAATGCATGGCTTGATGGCTTGATCAAATATTTATCCGTGCATTATCAATCACCACTTGGGAGCAATGACCATCCTTGTAGAATTCAAATAGAATGATCACATGGAGGAATATTTTGCAGTCACATAACAGAGGAAAATTATTCTCACTTTTAGACATGTGTATCTAAATCTAAACCTGTTCTTAGCCTGCTAAGAATATTACAAGGCACAAGTTATAGCTTGTGGAAAAAAAAATAAAACATATATAGTTAAGGGGGATCTAAATTTGCAGTGCATGTATTGCTGCTTTTGACTGGAAAACTCTTTGCTAGGAAGTTCAGCTTTGGTTAAACGGCTGTCACTTCTTTCTATGTCTAGGCATGGCTTAGCGGCTGTTTTGTCTCTGGTATTATTTCCAATGCTTTGAATCCAGGCTGATTGCTCTTTGTAATGTGACTGAAAGGCTGTGCTCTGAGGTCAACATAAGCCAGAAGATTAGTTTGACTTGCTACCTCAAATGTTAGTCTTTTAGATTTAGGCATGGTGAGCAGTACTTTCTCTAAAAGAATTGCTCCTTGGTAAAGGAAACAAGAAGGAAGAAAGTGATGTATGAAAAGCAGTAACAGTGATCTGAAGAGCACTCTTTGTTTGGTTTGGAAAGGAAAAAATAGTGGAGCTTGCTATTGGTATGTGAACGATGTAAAGTGTGTTTTTGCAAGTTGCATGCTCAGTTCCTGAAATAGAAATCAGTAGCTTGGTTGTTGTCTAGAGAGCTAGTCCAGTCTGTTTGTGGACTCTGACTCTTTTCCTCTGCTCTTTTCTGTAAAAAAGCATGCACGCTGTAGCTTTGAGAGCCTTTCCTTTCTGTAACCTCAGGAAGAGCCAATAGAAAAAGCCTTCAAGAACAGCATGGCCTCGTGTGACCATGCTTCACAGTAATTGAAATGAGAGGTGAGGGGCTTGTTTATGTGGGTCTGCTTATTCAGAAACATTTTCGAAGTCTTTGTGTTGTATAATAGGATGTGAGGGTTGCTGCACAGATGAATTATGGATGGTGTCTGCTGTACAAGCAGTCTTGTACAGACTTGAGCAGCCAATGGTGACTTAAAAGCATTCCCTGGATAATAGTAGAGAGAAAAGCCATAAGATAAGGTGGAGGAAATGGGGGTTATTTTGTTGATGAAAATGACATTTACTCGGCCACATAAGCTCTAACCTTCAAGGTTGTTTCCCTTTGCGCAAGACCGAGTCCCTTGTACAACATGTTCCTGGGTGCGTCCTGGCCTGGGCTCCTCCAGGTGTGCAATTATGGAGGCCGTGACTAAGCTAAGGGGTGTTGTTAGGTTTCTGCAGCTGCCCATGTGGGAAGTGTTTTTCAGCAATTTTGTGCTGGAGTTCAAACCTCTGAAGTCAGTTCAACAAAAAACAAAACAGGCAAGTTGTTCAGGTGCTGAAAAGGGTTAGGCTTATACTTCTCTATGGTGGTCTGTTTAATTTGAAATTTGAGCTGTAGAGGAGGAGATAATTTCTAGATGGCAGTGCTTGTGAGGACTGATCTTCCACAGTTAAACAAATGAAAAGGTGATGACATGCAGAGGAAGTCCTAGAAATTCTAGCACGTGGTTTTCCATCAGTTCAGCTACCGAAAGTCCCAACCCTCCAACAAATCTGGCTAATTTCTACCAGGCTTCCTGAAATGGACAATAAAAATGTTGTTGGTATTGCAGGACAAGCTTGATCTAGCTAGCTGAGTTAGGTCCTGCCAAAAGAGGGAGGTGAAGGAGGAAATACAGCACAGAAGGAAAGGAACGTTTGGGGTGAAGCAAGACTGAGGTGCTGGAGCTGACATACCCAAGCAAACACAGGATGGATGTTAGGTCTTTCTCTGTGCTGGGATGGCATCAGCTCCTTGTTTTGAATTAATGATACAATAAACATTCTCTAATATCTAAAAGTTGAGAAACTTTAAAGTCCTCCAGTCAATCATTTGCTGCATACCTTTGAATAGACATTGTTTTTGCAACATTCAGCAGTTGTCTGAAGATTCTCACAAAAATATGTTTTCACTCTGACAGCAAATTATATTCTTTGGAATAATCTAATTGTCATCTACATGGCATAAAGAGCAAAAGGCATATGAAAATTAATAGGCTTTTCTTTCCCTACTGTTCTCTAGAACTTATAGCAGTTGACAATATCAATACTACAATTCGTAACTGTGATCCTAGTAAAACAGTGGTTGCACTGATGAAACCGGAGGCGCAGCTACCTGTTGTTCACTCATTTGCTGCTGTTGTCTATCAGACTGAGCTGTTCAACCTCCAACAACAGAATGCTGTGGTAAGAGTGAAAAGCTTATGACCTGCTCACTGATGTTACATAGAGCACAAACATAGCATGTTGTTGTGTAAAATCAGACTTAGTTCTCTTGCCACGGTGTTACCTATTGCATGAATGGTTTGGGTTGAATAAGGGATATTGAATCACAGAATTTTTCTTGACACACTTTGCTCTGGCCAAGCTCTTGTGTTGCAACAGATCAACTAGTATTTTTAACTGTTGCATGCTCTTAATGAGGACTAACCCTGTTATAGATCTTTATGTGGAAAAGTAATCCCCTACTATGAGGATAAGATGAGAATAGATGGGACTGTGGCGCACAAGAAGGAAAGGCTGAAGGGGATGTGTAGCGAAGCCAGTAAGCTCTACCACCAGTGCTGTGTTAATCTGACATGCCTGTGACTAGGAAATTTGCCAGGCTTTTTAAATCAAGTCCATCTACTTGATGGTATCTAGACTGTGTAACTTAAATTCGTTACACTGCTTATTTAGCTTCCTGACTGTGGTACGTTATTGTCCTACAGAACTACTTGGCACATGATGAACTGTCTATTGCAGTAGAAATGTTGTCAGCTGTTGTGTTGCTAAACCAGGCCTTGGAAAATAAGGACATCCTAATGATAAAGAATCATCTCAGAAACCCATGCATTGGCTTCAATAATCTGGAGGAGGAAAACTTTCAACGGTAAAGGTTCATTTTGTCTTGTCTGGATGAGACTTGGCAACTTTTGCAAAAGGATAAGTAGGCATTTTACTAGGTAGGCTGTCCTGTGTTGTTGTTATGAAGTTGAAAGACCTGCAAGATAAACATCTGGCTTATAAGTTAATAGGGGATAATGTGACAATTGCTGAACTAGTTGTGTATCCATAAGTATAAGCAATCACACAACCTCAGATGTTTGAGGGCAGAGGATATGTGAGGTGTAGGGAAAATATCCTCGGAAAGCAAACAGTAAGATCTGGCAAGAATTTTTGCAGACGCTAAAACATGAACCAACTGTAGCTGGAAACTGTTAATTAGTAACCTCTCTGCAATATCACAAGATCATCTTTGGAATGAGGTAGTGTTTCATGCCTTAAGGTCCAGGAGGTCCTTTGTAATTATGGCTGACCCTTTTTTTGCTTGAGAATTGCAAAGCTCTGAAAAATACAGCACAGTCTTGCTTGCTAAAAAGCTGAGTAAAATGCTGTGGCACACGTGCATGTTCAACATCAAATAATAGCCTTAGCTCAGCTGCCAGCTGCTTTCACTGCCATATGCCTGACATGTCACAGCCACATGCTGCTACCTCTGCGCTCTTTTGTGTACCTGCAAAAAATATCAGGTAACACTGCGATTCATGATACCTGAGCCCCTAGCATCTGGGGGCATGGGCTGGTTCTTGCCTTGTCACAGGTGGTAGAAACCTCTATGTGCTGTCTGAAGGCATTACTAGGCAAAAGGGACAGCAGTGGCTGAAGATCTTCACCAGGCTGCCAGGGAACATGAACCTGAGAGCTGCCCTTGCTAGGTGTCTCAAAGCTGGAAGGAAGGCCATCAGGATAGGAGTAAGAGGCCAGTGGTTTGGTTAGAGGGAGCAGAATGCCATAAGGTGGAGCAAAATTAATCTGCTGCTTGGCCTCTGCTAATGTAAAGTGGTGCTTGTGGGTAAGAGAAGCAAAATCATAAATATACAGAAATGAGCCCCAAAGTGACCAAATGCAGCATTTTTGGCTGGTACTACTGTGACCTGTGCCAGTCAATACAAATGAAACAGTAGGAATGAGTTGGAGTAGAGACTAAAATAAAATTTTATGAATCCATTATATAAATCTGTGCTGCCAACCATACGTTGAATATTGCAGGAAACTTTGATGGCACAATACCAGAAGGAATACAGTAGAGCTGAAAAAAGCTCAGTGTGGGAGACAAACTTGTTAGGAATGTGTTTCCTAGAAGAGAGAATTTAGGGGAAATATGACATAGGTCAGCAAAACTGTGCATGTTGTAGGGAAGGTTAGTAAAAGTTACTAGTTTCTCTTATAACTTTAGTTTTCATTTTCTTATGAGAATCGGAGTGAGAAAAGTTTGGATACTATCAAATATCAAGTTTAAAATTTACATAAGGAACTGCTATCTCACAAAACACTTAAATAGTAGGACCCATTCCTCAAGTATATATAAGATATCAAATTAGATAACTTAATGGAGCACAGCATTGTTTGCAACTGTTAAAGTGATCCTAGAATGGTTTGGGTTGGAAAGGACCTCAAAGACCATCTAGTTCCAACCCCCCCTGCCATGGGCAGGGACACCCTCCACTAGACCAGGTTGCCCAAAGCCCCATCCAACCTGGCCTTGAACACTTCCAGGGAGGGGGCATCCACAGCTTCTCTGGGCAACCTGGGCCAGTGATACATGGCCTCTAGCTCAGGGAGCACTTAAACGCAGGCTGCTGAATGCTGGAATGGCAAATCAGAGCAGGAAATGATGATTTTTGCCTGTATTTTTTCTGGCAACCATTCATTTCTCAGGCTTCTGCTGGAAATAGAAGACAGGTATTTCATTGTGGTAGTTGTATGCTTGATTCAGGAATATGAAAATTATTTCACTTATGTATATATGAGCTTACTACAAAGGTTTCCAGCTCATCTTTGACCTGTGATCCTTGTAAGAAGAGTAGGCACAGGCTACAGAGCCTGTGCTTGGAGGACCTTGAGTTGTGGGGAGAGGAGCATCATTTTTTACTCCCTTCTGTCCATGGCCCATTATCCTCCACATGGAAGGAGCATGGTGGTAGCAGGAGGTGCTGCTACCTGATGCTAGGGCAGAAATTCTGGTCTTTGACTTGAGGTAGCAAGAAGCTGACCATAGTTTCTCCCAAATTTATCTGTAGTGTGATACAGTAATGTGTATGCCTAGTGTATGTGTTGACATCATTCCATGTTGCCAGGAAGAGTGCTCTAAATTAGTGTACAGGGCCATTTTGTTTCAGATCCTGAAATGCATGTGTAGAACCAGCAAGGCAGCTTGCATGTCTGATAATTTCTGGCAAAAGATGAGTTTGTCCAAAATTCATTAACTGAAAAAAACACTAGGTACTAAATAATGGATGATACAGCTGACTAATTCTTTATGGCAGTATATCTTCTATATGAAATACACTTATGTATTTTATATCTTCTTATAGTTATGCTGATACACTATTGTCTATTAAGTCAGAGGCTTCATCTCAAGGCCAAGATTATTTAAGCTGGAATGATATCCAGAACTGCATTGACATGGTTAATATGCAAATTCAAGAAGAAAATGAAAGTAAGTAATTCTTCCTCTACAACGCCTGCAGAGATGATAGTCTGGTCCTTGGTACATAAATTTCTGTGCTGAATGGACTTGTACAGACTCTTTTCAAGAGAGAAGACCATTAAATAATTTTCAATCCCCATTAGTCTTTAAACATCCTTGAAGTACTCCTGGTTATGTTTTGCCTGGCTGAAAGATGAAGACATTGTAGGGTGCCTGCCTTCTGCAGAGTTACAAATGCCATGGTTCTACCCACTGGGCAGTATCTGTCAGTATTTGCACTGGATGGTCTCACTTTGGGGATTTTGCAGAAATGGTACGCAAAGAGCATGTTGGGGAAGAAATTACAAGCAGCGTCCTGTGGAAAAGTTTTTAATGGTAAATGGTTTCCAAGCCCTTCATTTTCACAAGGAACTTGGTAAGAAGTTACGCAGTGCAATTGTCTGTCCCACTCTCCTTTTATGTAAGTTGATTTCCTATCTAAGAGTAGCTTTTTATGCCTACTTCTAATATAAATGGATTTAGAGTTTATTTTTGAAGCTGAATGTAACTGCATTGCCCTAAAAGGGTGGTGTTATATTAAATGTGATAGCTGGTCACTTGGGCTTCACGCATGCTAAAGGACCAAGTTTCTACACTAGATATAGAAGTATAACTTTTTTACTAAAATTTGAGGCTCTCAAGTTAGACTTGATTTGCTGAACCAAGGAAAGGAGATGCTGGCATTTGGGAAGCAGTGGAGTATAATTTGAGAGCCTTTGTAAGGTGCAGGCTGTTTCCAGGGTGTCACTGATACATGGCGCATGTGCCCTTCCCACACTGCCATCAGTCGTGTGTGCTACTCTTTCATACTGGTAAGAGAATATTTATATTACTGAAATACTAAAAATAGATTGGTGCTTCCTAAATCTAGTTGAGTGGTTGCCGTGGACTCTTGCAGCTTGCTCACGATGTGTGCCATCCAGCAGGGTGGGATGCTGGGCAGCTAAATTGACTGCCATAATCACTTTTTTGTCTGAATCTGTGCAGTCACTAGGATTGAAACAGGCCTTAAGAAAGGTGGTCTTACATTAGGAGGGTCAGTCTTTAGTACTAAAACAGCTCCACTTATTTTCAGTGACATTGGCCTCTGCCTGGGACATGTTTTTTTGAGGCAGAGATGGGGAGGAAGAAGAGTGGCCTCTGTTTCCATAAGCAAGCCCACATGTCTGCACAGTCTCTCTTTGGTGGTAGCACCCTAGAAAAATTGCTCATCCCAAAGCCTTCTGAGGGCATGGATCCATGACCCCACCAGCTGGGCTGCGGTGGGTCTGGGAGAGACTTGGTGAGAGATGATCTGCTGCTGGCAGGGATGCCATCCCTCACAGGTGATGGGGAAGCCTGTGGCTCGTGCCCTTCTGAGATGGCTTTAGGGAGAAAGTACCCCGAGTAGTGTGTTTCAGCACTACGGCTAGAAAGAAATTGATTTTAAAATGTTGAGACCACTCTGAAGAAAATGAGTTAGAGGTTTTATGGGACCATGTTACTTGCTGACTGAAGTCTTGAGTGCCACTGGTCTAAAACAAGTGATTTCTCTTAAGGTCAATATTATCAGATTGGTTATTTAAGATAAAATTTAAAGAAACGAAGTTAAGTTGCTGTGTAATGTTGTACCTAGGAGGTCAGTATGTATGTGTTTGTCCAAGTCAGGGTTTCAAGTTATCTAGTCTGAAATCATTTGAAAATAAGGTGTTTTTTTTAGCACTGAGTCAGTATGTAGATGAACAGATTTAGATGTGACACCCAACCTTTCCTTAAAGTTCGTGTAGATACTCATGCCCTGAAAGTAGGGGAGGCTGTTTTCCTTTTTTTCAGCAAGGATAAAATTTGATTTTTATGAAGAGGTAGATTCAGATGAATAAATAACTGTGGCAGAAAGGACAACTGTACAACTTCATAGCTTCACAATACTTGTGCTAAAATATTTTGAAATCAGCTGCTGTTGCTGCCCTTGCTTATTGTTACTTGATTTTTCTCTTCTTTATGTTCTGCTTTGTTTGTACCTGATATACGATAAGTTGTTTCTTTCTTTGACTACGTCTTTAATAACTTTTCCATTTCATAGGAATCATTGCAATTGGCCACATTAATGAAGCAATTGACCAAGGAAATCCTGAGAAAACTCTAGAAGCTCTACTGTTGCCCACAGCCAAGCTGCAAGATGTGAGACCAGTAAATGCAAGGCATTATCAAGATGTTCTGTATGACACCAAAGCACAGAAATGCAAGGTTAGAGCTTTGACTTCTGCTGTTTGTCAGAACTGAAATGCCACGTCTTTTCACTTACACGTGTGTCCCTGTCCTGTTTCCCCAATGTGAGGATTAGCTGTCCCAATGGACTTGGAAGTAAGGCAATGATGACAAACTGGCACTAAGTAATTTTTCACTACAACTTATTCTTACTGGCGAAAGGGATTAATTCTCAATGTATTTATACTAATATATTTTCTGCATGTGTGTCACTACTGACTTGGCACAACCTTGCTTATTTTTAATTCTACTAGGTTGCTGTAGCTGTGGTAAAATGTGGGCAGCAGCATCCCTGATGTAATTATGAATTTGTGCAAGGATCTAGTTACTAGATTGTGAGGCAAGTAGTTACAATGTGGATGGCAAGAGAAGTTTCTGCCAGAGAGGAGTCATAGTCATGCTGAAAGAGTCATGGTGTTCCTTAACAAACCTCTGGGAGGTACTTTGTGGAGTCTCAGTTGCTTAAATCTGGTGTTCTGTAATGGAGCTTTGTATGTATTTCTGTTCTGGCTTTATCTGGCAACAACAAGCTGGTCGTCTTGCGTGTGCCTTCAGTTTAAACCTCTCTCAGCAGGATATTGCTATCTGTTTCCCCGAAAGCACTGCCCTGGTTAGCATCACAGCTCAGGGAAGCATAAACAAAGATCAGCCTAACAGCTTGCAGGATGTGACTGAGTAGGAGATTAGCTAAAGCTACTAGCACAGCACTTAAAACGTCCAGTGTTTGGAAAAGATGCTTAAAATTCACATAATGCTTTCCTAAAGTAATATGGTCAGCTGGAGAAAGTCCCTAAACTTAGGCTTGTAGAAATATCTTCTGGCTATCTTGCCACCTCACCTGTGGTACCTGCTGTGAAACTGTTTCTGCAGTCCACTATCAGAGCTTTCAAAAGGCATGTGCACATCTAAATTTCTTGTTTGGGTTCCCAGGTGAGGGCTGGTTTCACTGAGCCCTGGATCCTGAAAAGCCTCCTCCCTTGCCATGCGTGCTGGGGAGGGTTTAGGGCATGCTGACTACTTTACCTGTGCTGGAAGGGCCAGCGTTGGTATTTGCCTGCAGAGAGTGTCCACGCAGGTGGTGGCTGTGCAGCGCTGGCCCGGGACATGCCAGATGTACAATCTCTTTGAAATTGTTCTCCTGCAAAAGCCTGTGATGTTCCTAGAGACTTCCACTGGCCTTTTTCTCCTGAGGTGTTTTGTTTTTGCAGTCCTTTCATAACTACTTAAAACATCTCCTGTAAACAGGAGCTCCCCAAATAAATACTCAGATGCATTATTCTGGCTTACTTTCTATGCTGGTCAATCACATCATTCTTCAGGTGAAGATATGATTTAGACTGAACTTTCCTTAAAAAAAAAAAAAGAATTTAAAAGATGATGCAGTATCTAAAGTCTGTCTAATCCCCACTTTTTCTGAGCCCTGTTTATAAAGCAGATCAGCCTTTAATTGCATTCAGCATGTTTTAAGAATGAGTTGCTGTAAAAGGAAAAATTTGATTTACAGGGACCGGGTAGGTCTGTCTGAACTTCCTGTGTTCCCCAGTGTCTGGAAAAACATATGGGTCAAACCTGCTCATTTATTCAGTCCAGCCTGCTGTGACGTCCCTGGAGCTGTGATGGCTTCGGGGAAGTAAAATCTGCACCCAAATCTCCCAGTACCTGTTACAGTTTTAATCTCACATCACACCTACTTGTTCCTTGCTTGAAATTGAAAATGCAAAGCTGGAGTTTATTTATTCCTGTAATCTTAAACCACAGCTTCTAACAGTTCTCAAGGCTGTTTCAAACCAAGTGCATTCAGGCCCCAGTGAAGAGAAACCCCGTGTTTAGGGAGTGTTATGGATACCTGAAAAGTTAAACAGATGTGCTAATATCTGAAATGGTTCCTGTGTTATTTTATTTTTTGAGTGATAGGTACACAGGTTTTACAGTTAGGGACACATTTTTTATTTACAACAGTTGTATATCTAGATAATTTTAAAGTTATCTTTAAAATCTGCTGTTGTGCATATTGAGGGAATGGAAGGATTAAAACTAACTTAAATTAGAAGCCAGAAGAAATTGAAGAGGGAGAGTCTTACTCGGCTGCAAATTCTTTGAAGTAATTTTCCAGTGCAAATGATTTTATTTAAGTAAAGTTTTTTGCACTACTACTATGAAACAGATGTAAAACTTTTTCTCATCACTGTCTTACACACTGCACTTACACATACAAATGCCAAACACTGAGGTCACTTTGTAGGAACTTATACTCAATATATATACGTGGACAATCAATCATAACTAGCTTCAGTATTTGTAACACTGTAGGCATTTCCTGTGAGGATGTGGAAATAGAGAATACTACAAAACAGCTTCCCTGCTTTGCTTACCAAGCAAGAATAATACATGCCTGGATTCACACTGATAAGGGTTAGCTCCCAGCAATCCTCATGGCGTAGAGGAGAGCAGGCGCTGACGAAGTGGAAGAACAAGTCTCCAGTGCAAAGCTGGTTAAGCAGCCTCATAGGAGATGCTACCTTGGAAGTGTCGGACTCCGTGTCTGTGGCTGTAGATTTACTGTTCCTTGAACCTACGGGGACTCTTTATTTCCAACATCCAGGGCAGTAATTGCTCTTGGCTATGTGACAGGGAGCTTCTGCAAAGCTCAACAGCACCTAGGCACATACAAAGTGCCTTTACTTGTTTCCATTTCTGCTGGGCCAAAAGCTTCCTGCAGTGATTGTGGGCTAAGACCTAATTTGAAGTATTTGGAAACCATGAATGGGCCTAAAATTGTTGTTTGGATATTGATTCTTCCTCTGGTATTCAGAAGCTGTGGTGACTGATATTCTGGTTTCTTCTCCATGGCCATGAAAGTTGTCATCTCAGAAGGAAATGGAGGGGTGGAGGCACTTCCCTGAATCTAAGTACACCAGATGTTGCAATACACATGATAAAATTAGAGCTGGAGAAGTGTATTTCTGAATATATTTTACTGAAATTGTGGGGGAGTTTAACACCTTTTAATTTTTTAGTTGTTGCACCTGAGGTTTGTGGTGGCCTAGGTTAATACTATACAAAACCATAATTCCAATAATACAAAAATAGAACTAAATTCATTTTTCCCTGGATATTTTAACCATTGTTAGATAAATATTGGATTGACTTCTAATTTTTGACATCAGAAAATAAAGGAAAGGATCAAGACAACTGTTTAAGCTGCTAAGGGATAAAGCAATTAAATAAAAAGAATACAAGCCATCTGTGTTGTAATAGTAATAGTTGATGTGGTGGATAATGAGGATAATATTGCTTGGCACAAAGCAAATAGCAAAGATGGTAAGGATCAAAAGACTGACTTTAACGTACCAGAACCATTCATGAGTCTTGAGTGTTTGTATGATTGAGACATAGCAAAAAACAATAATTGCAAGAGGTATCAAAAACCCAAAGATAGCTAAAGAAACATAGTAGTAGAACTGGAAGGAAGATATTGTTTCACAGGCATTGTGCACATCATGGCAGGTATAAATGCCCAGTTGTTTCACATAATAGCTTTGCTGCATTATGCAAAATGGGAGCATGTACAGGAAGACAATGGTCCACACGGTAGCACAGACCACGATGGCATAGGCACGTTTTGGTAGGCTCTTGTAGGTGAAAGGGTGAACGATGGCCACGTAGCGGCTGACGCTGATGCATGTAAGCAGCAGAATAGAGCAGTACATGTTGCCATAAAACACTGCTGTAGTAGTTCGACACATCATTTCCCCAAAAATCCAGTTGTTCCCGTTGATGTGGTAGGCTATTTTGAAGGGCAGCATGATGCAGAAGAGCAGGTCTGAAACCGCCAAGTTTGTGTAGAGGATGGCAGTGCACACAGACCGGATCCTGAAGAGCAGCATCCACAGAATGATGGCATTAGATGGTACACCCAATAAAACAGCACTGAGGTAGACAGCAGGTATTAGCTTGGTGCTCAGAGAACCAGTTAGGTACTCCAGCGTGGTGTTGTTCACTTCTGTTAAAGTGGAGTCATTTGACTTTTTTGAAGAGCATTTGTGTTCTTTTACATGGATGGTCGTTGTCTCCCCTTCTATAGCGTAAGGGGGGATGTAATCGTAGTCTCTTGCTGAAATTCCACGGAAAGTCTTGATAAGAGACACAGTTTTAATTGCAGAGCCATTCCGTGAAAATTCTGAAGCTAAAAAAAAATTAAAATTGTTAAAAAGAGCAAACCTCTGGATTAGCAATATAATTGACAATATAATTCTCTAGGTACAGAGAAAAGCAAACATACCCATGTGAAAAGCAATATATGTTTAAAAGATTTGGTGGTATTCTTTTTTGCTTTGAGTGTTCATATCAAATGCACTTAAGGACCTTTTTTGTCATCTCACACCCAACCTTGAAAATTTAGCATGAATTTAGTGTTAAGGTGCTCTTTCTGCATTTTTGCATGCTTTCCATAATCTTTGGAAAAAATATCAGATAGTTGTGTAATGTTTATCACCTGTAGAGTGTTTTTCCTGGTAGTAGCAAAGCAATGTTGGTAATTCATCTTATAAGAGGGAGCCTTGGTCTAGGCTTGATTAGAATTTCCAAGCAAACAGCAGCACTATCCTTGTCACTTCATGGATAAAATGCATGACTGCAAAAGATGCAAAAAGCACTGTCTCGCCTAACACATACTGAAACTTTCAAATTAGGCAATTGAAATAATGCTTAATTTTTTTGGTCTCACATATCAAATAATGTTATTCTTCAGCTTCTGTCTAAAGCAAACCAATCTTTTCAGCTTCTTGTATGTGAGGAAGGGCAGATAGTCTTGAGAACTGAAAACAAATGTTTGGGCTGATATTAGATTAAATTTATTGGTAAGTGAATAAAATCTTTCATGCAGCAGGAAAATTTTTAGTGAGCAAACATTGCAAGCATGTGGGCAAAGCAAATGATGCCACTTTTATTAATGCCTGTTCCTCAGTCTTTCGTAAAGAACTTTGTAGAGACATTGACACTTCCAGATGAAGCACAAAATGTGTTCAAAATACTTTCTAAACCCATGTGTTGCAAAATAGATATTGCAGAATTAACAGCTGTGAAGTTAATTGTCATTTAAAAATTTTCTTAGCTGTGTTCAATGTAAAGAGACTTAATGTAAAGATTACAATATGCGTCTTGAAACTGGAATTCAGAAGCAAACTGAAATTTGGATGAAAACATGTGGGTTTTTCTTTTACCCTTCCATATTGGAATAAAATATTTTTATCAATGTTCATTGACAGACTTATGGTAGAATGTTTCAAAATTATAATTAGACTGCATCCCTTTTAGTAATTTTCTGCCAGGTTAATCCAGAAAATTAATTTTAATCAGTCTTTAAAAGACATGTCTGCATGCATGTGCATATATATATATAGTGTGTATATACAAAAAATAGCATTTAAAAATGAGCTTTGTGTGAAAATAACTTTAATTCTAGTGAGAAAAAAAGTAGTGGGGTTATTTGATCATTTCCTTTGGTTATTTTTGTCACAATAGTTATCTGAACGTTTCCTTCTCATAGCACCATCTGTGAAGTTGTAATTCTGTTGAATGTTTTAAAGCAGAAAGAACAAGACGCTACAGGTTTAAGATTATTATATCATTACAGAAATATTACAGTGAGGGTGCATCTTCAGTAAGCGCAGAAAGATCCATTAAATGCAATTCCTTATAGAAAGTGACTGGGGGGGGAGGGGGAGGTACGGTGTCACTAAAATGGAAGAAAAAGCTCTGCCGTAAGTGAAACCTCCTAGAGTATAGTTTTCTATAAGGATACATGTACAACCCATTTAAGCTGGCTAAGTGCCAGCATTATCAAAAAGCCTATGTTATTGACTAAAATATGGAATAGATACAGAAAGGGGGGACTCACCTGTTGTGAAAAGACTGGAGGCAAGAGAGAGCAGTCCAGTGAAAACCAGTATCTTCATCGTAGTATGTGAAATTCAGCCAGCCAGACAACGATGCTGTTCTAGTTCATCTCAAGAGGTGTTTTGTGGGGGATCTTTTCCCCTTTGTAAGGGACTAAAGAGTGATTGATCTGTCCTCCAGAAGCATCCTGTAGGCATGAGGTTTATGGTAAGGAGCTAGTTTGTTCTTTGTCTACTACAGCAAGAGGGTGTGACATATCCAAATATGCACACATGACTCAGTTTCAGCCTCTGCCCAACACAGAGATAAAATTGCTTTACAGCAGCAATTTAACTCCTAATTTACCACGGGCCTGAATTGGATGTGGGAGGTTCTACTGGAATTTGTACATACAGATACTTGGGGCAAAAAGGTGTTTTCTGGCAAAATCAAAGAGTGCGTTTAGTAAAGTCTCAAGGGTCTCATCCACAGACCAAAATGCCATGTTGCTGAACTCTGTACCCTCCTCAAGGAAGAAACCAGCCTTGGAGAAGAGTGTGGTGATCTTGGTTTAGCAAATGTAAAGGTGAAAGCGGGCCACACATACAAATGTACCTTAAGAAAACTGCGCACTGCTTTGCCTGCTACCCCCCTACCCACTGTTAGCTGCCTGTGCTCCTTCAATCCGGCTGACGGCTCTACTCAGACAGTTCCCACCCCTCCACAGCCTGCAGCCTCCTTTAAAACCTTTCCCCTATTTCCATCTGCTGTTTTGTTGATCCTGTCCTTTTTCCTTGCCTGGCTTTGTTTTTTGTTTTAGGTTGTTTGTTTGGGGTTTGTTTTTTGTGTGCGTGTTGTGGGTTTTTTGTTTTTGTTTTTTTAATTTGAATGCCAAACAACAACAGTTAGCTTTGGCAGACAAAGTTAGCCCAAGTCTTGGTCTTGCTTCCAAGATAGCAGTGAGGTTCAGCATAAGCTGAACTTGGCTCCAGAGCAGTATTTGTGTCTGTTCTTGTATTTAGTACGTAAAAGCTGGACACCAAAAAAGGAATTCTTTTCAGTTTCTCAATCTTTTTCTCAAAATTGTCAGCTGTAGTTTAGGAATTTAGTATACACTCTCTCAAGTGTTAACTCTAACTTTCTTACTAGAAAAACTTGTGGTCTGTGTCCACTGCCAGGCTATTGCGTGACACTACTTGATTTTATTTAGATATTCAGCTACCTTGTTTACATATATGATGCAAACTGAAGACTCTGTCTTTAGGGTTTTTTACCCTGTTTTCTCTTTGTAATTTCTGCAGATAACAGATTTATTGAGTGCGGAACCAGGCATGTTCATTGTGAAGCTTGCTCTTTGTGCTCACTGTTTTAGCTTGAGAGTTTCTGGGTTTCTTTCCTGAAATACTTGAGCATAAATAGTCCTAGATCTTTATCAAATCACTACATTCCAGTTTCTCTCATCATTAGTGTTTTATAGACCTGGCACTCCTATTTCCTCTTTAGAATGAATTTTGTATCCCCACCTACTGGATTAGATTTTAAATGTCACTTTAGCTCCAAAACCCTATTTTCTCAGCTGAAATATTGGTTTGTCTGTGAACCTGGGCAGTCAGAGCAGGGTTGGTTAGTGGGGATGCAGAGCCCACTTTCCTGCACCTCCTATTTTCACTTGGGTTTCATGCCATGCACTGTTAGCCTGTGGGAAGAGTGAGACCTGCTCTGCTGCTTAATTCCTGAAACATTTACACCCTGAGCCAAGTCATCATTACTAAACCTGGGCTGTCTTTCTATGTCCGTTTTTGCTGTTATTTACTAATGTGTTAGGTACTCAGGTGTACATGTGGAACCTTTTCCAAATACGGGATTCAGAAAGAAAGCCAACTTCCTGCAGTCTTCTGCTTTGTGCTCTTTACACTACTATAACAGTGCTGCCTCATAGTGTGGTTTTATTTGACACTCAGGTTACTTTGCCTATGCATCATGGAAATGAAAATGTTTCTAGCTTTGCTCAAAATTTTTATTTATCTTTAGCAGGATGGTGTGTTCTAGACATGAAAACTGTCAGAGCTTTTTATTATTCAAATCAGTAAATAGAATATGAATGTGTTTTATTGCTGATTTTAAACAGTCAAATTCTTTTTAGTGTCCAAGGGCTTCACAAGAGGAGATTCTATATCAGAGCTCTATCAATGTGTTCAGACAGCTTTCATTATAATTCAAGATTTTTCAAGGCTTCTGTCTATCTGTTTTTCTAGGAATCTCAAGATGAATCAGCACTTCTGTGGCTGGATGAAATACAAAAAGGAATCAGTGATGCCAATAACAATGTAAAAGAAGCAGCAATCTGTAAGCATTAACCTGCATCTTCATTGCTTTTTTTTTAAGTCTAGAAAAACTGAAATAAGTAATTTATGTTTTCCACTTCAGGGAATTGTGGCAGCCCTTTAAATAACATCAAAAGAAATTGAATGTGTGTTCTTTGACATACTGAAATTAGGGTGACTTAGATCTCCAGGGATCATGTTGGTTTTATCTAAAGTGGTAATCCTTAAGGCTTGGCTAATAATTTAGTGGATTTGGTTATATAGGTTAAAATAATGACCTAGACTTGTGGTGCCAGTGTATCTTCACATAGCTGGCAAAGCAGAAGGATATGTGGGTGAGAAGGAATACACTGTTCAGGAGCTTAGTTTGCTTGTGTAAGACTAAAATCTTGATGTATGTTATAAGAGCAAATTCCTACGTGTTTACAATGTTGCTATTCCTCTTCTGTTATAATGCCTTTTAAGAGCTGACAAACAAAAGACAAAGGTGATGAACATACTAACTTTAAAAGCAGTACAAAAAGAGCGCACAGGCTCGTGTAAAGAGGATGAAATTTGTAGGAAAAATGCTGAGGCTTATCCTGTCAGAGCATTGTGTACTAGATGCACTCAATGCCTGCTGTCAAAGTTTGGATTGAATTTAATAATTTTAGAAAAATATTCATAACACGTAATAAACTTTGGCAAATAATGTAGAAGCAAATGTAGCTGGGTGCATGGGGCACACCGGAGAGCATGGTGGCATCCCTGCCTGTGCCTGTGGCCGGCGCGGACCAGCCGAGGCCGTTAGCTTGTCATCGGGTATTGGTTCACCTTCTGCTCGGCTTGGCTTCGGGTGAGTCAGTGTCACCTTCTTTTGCACCCTACGAGCTTGTGAATACAACTGCTGAAGTCGGTGCATTCCTGCAGTGCTGCGTTGAGCTGTCGCTAGCGCAGTGCGTGTTTACTTATAGGCAGGCTATGTCAGTAGTTAGTGCTGGGGAACTTGGGGGTGGGAGAAAACACACACAGAGAGCTATTACAAAATCTTCTGTGCCAGCTACAGAAACACTGCATTTAAGGTTACTGTTACTTCAGAATTTATTTAATCAATTAATACAGTCTTAAGGTAACCAATCACACAGTGAAGACACTTGAAGTGTTTTCAGAGGTCATGCATCTGCAGTGAAAAAAAAAAAAAAAAGCACCTGGCTTGAGTTTTCTGAGACAGGGTCAGACACAGACACATTGTCTGAACCAAGCCCTTGTACTCAGGAGTGCTGATACCTTCTTTTGTGGACAAAAACAGCTTCCCATCAATGCCACCCAGAGGCATGAGGAAACATCTGAGCACAGAGAAGGGAAGGAAATGCATAGCTTATAAGCAGATATAAATTAAGGCTAAAGAGTGACTGGAAAACAGCCTTGTTTGTGTCCACTGATCTAAAAGCATTAAGAATACATCTCATAAACGGCCTGCAGAAATTGGCACAGCACTATCCATATACCAATACCATACAATGTTGGTGGTGATAGGACACTGCTCAATCCACCATCTAGTTGTTGTAATAAAGTCTTTTAATATAATTTGTTCATAGTAAATGCATACCTTTTCACAATCAAGTATGATCACCAGAACTGTTTTAACAAGTCTCTTGTGGAAATAACTACCGTCTCCTGTAATCTGCCCTCCGAGTTCAAAGGAAGTAATGTCAGCACTCTAAGGTTTTGCAGTTAAAAGCTGAGATTTAAAAATTTCCCCACGGCACAGAACCTGATCCTTTCTATAACAAACACATCCTGTCTCAGGAAGTTAGCATGTTGTGTTCATGTAGACTAAACTTAAAGTTCAGCTCGATCACAACTTGGAAATAAACTTTTATTTTGATCCCTCTGGGACGCTATTTTTGAAAGGCAAACAACTCCCCACATCCCACTCCAAAAATTTTGCAAAGCATCAAACATTTATTTTTCAGTCAGAACAAAGTGTATTTTTGAGACTGCTGCAGTAATGGCAATAAAATAAGAGAGCGTACTGACCTCTGTACTGAAACGGTCTTGATCCCTTTCAAACTAATTTTTATGCCTTCTATAAATACTAAATACTATGGTATAAACATTTTAAAAGGCTTATACAGACTGTCTTCCCCATCAGTCAAGCGCTCTGCAGCTTCATTTGGGAAAACAGCAAATGCTGGTGCACTTCCTAATTCTTTGTGGTGTTTGCTGTGCAGTTTGCACCACTTTGCTCCACTACGTGAATCAGTTCAACCATTGTACTCCCTATCCAAGTGAGGACAAAATGAGATTGGCCAAATATTGGCTGCATAGCCTTCAGGAATAGACACCAATACTGACCTCAGTCTTGTGCTGGAAGAGTCCATCTGTCAAAGCAGCATCTGTCATGAGACCATGTTATAGGACAAGGCTGATCTTTGGCACTGTTGAGAGTTCAGGCTTATCACACCAGACAGCTGCATCTTTGTGTATCCCAGCTGTTTGAAGGGAGATGGTTGTGGAAGTGTGTTGATCTGGTAGTGGCATCCCAACTGCTGCAGGAGGAGACTGGAGCCCACAGTTCTCCTGCAGCTGGGGATGCCTAAGCTGTGTTTAGATTATAGTTTTACAGGGTTCGCATGGCTTTTCTTTAGAGCAACAGCCACAGTATTAATTGCTAGCACTTCAATAGAAAGGAATAATTTCTGTTGAATTGTTTTTTTTTTCCTACTAAACATTTTTCTTTCATTTAACTTCAAAAAAAAGACATACTTAATTAAAAGATAAGAAAAATCCAGGCAGCAGGTAATGTGTGGTAATCTGTAGGAAAAACACAGTTTTTCCTGCTTCCTCGCTGCTGAGGCTGGATGCCTGGGCATCACGATATCACAGCTGTGGTACATAGTCATCCTCAGTCTCTTGGGGAGCACGTTTGTGCTCGGCAGGGATCTGTTTCAAAGCACAGAAAAATAGCAGGATGCTATCTGGTAAAAATCCAGGTGATGGTGGCGTGGTGTTGTGCATTCGCTTCGTTTCTCAGCTGGCTGCCAATATATTTGGAGTTTGATCTGTTGTTGTCTAGCCAAAGCTATTCATTCCACCTTCGTCAAACTAACCACGAAGAAAAAACATTTCTTTTGCCGAAATGCTCTCCTGCTAGCTCAGTCTCATGCAGTGCCTCCTGTATGTAAGCTTCAGATGCTGAGCACCTCCTGTGTCAGCTCTGTGTAGGGAGAGCACCGAGTGTGGGGAGGGACCTTTCTGTATTGATCTGGACATACACAACGCAAGGAAAAGTGTTTGGTGTTGCCACATGAAGCACAGCTGTGGGATGCAAAGGTAGCCAGGTTCACTTAAACCAGTGTATAATGTATCTGTTCTAG
The DNA here is from genome assembly GCA_013400195.1 of Aramus guarauna. Lineage (NCBI taxonomy): Eukaryota > Metazoa > Chordata > Aves > Gruiformes > Aramidae > Aramus > Aramus guarauna. The sequence goes on from VXBL01008186.1 coordinate 119,304, forward strand.
CCGTATGTCTATTCACCTGTTCCTCTGTGCACGGATCTTGAATTTAGATGTGAAGGAACACCATTAAAGACCAGAGCAGCAGTTTCTAAAGCAGCATATGCCTCTAGTGTGTAAGGCACTTTGAAGCGGCGTGTGCTGCTACGTGGTGTCAAGTGTGTTGGTATCGGCTCCTTCGGTGATGATGGGACCTGCACAAAGCACAGAATGCATAGAAAGTCCTGAATCAGAGTATGGGTAATGTCGCATAACCTCAAAGGTTGAACACGCATCACAGCATCACCTCTCAGCGCATTTTATGTGCCCTGGAAGCAAAAGCTGCATCTCTGCAAACTCAGGGGCATGAATTTGCTGCATCAGCTTTAAACAAGCTCCCAGGGGGCAAGGACAAGACAGGGTCACTTCAGGATCCCAACTAGGATGCTGATAGTGTTGCAAGACTTTGCTCAAGGCAATCAGTTTTTATTCCCTTTTTGTACAGTAAAAGTGAGTGTTAAGGTTTACAGCTTGTAACCTAATGACTTCATGCATCTCTAGAGGTCTCCCAAGTGATCAGCAGATGATGGCCTGTCTGTTGGGGTGGGAGGGGGGCAGTACCTGCCATCCTCAACCCCTGCCCTGGTGTCGTCTGGTGTGTCACTTGATGGGGGAGCAGCTATGCCCTCAGACCACTCTCAGTTGTGCTGCGGTTTTATCCCAGCCTGGGCAGAGTGCACGCTTTCTGTCTAACAAGCTTGCTGTTTTCTGAAATACTTGTCCTTACAAGCATGAAGGAGGCTGCAAATGGGTGAAACACTGCATTGCTGTGTATGCCATGCTGTCTGTGCGTGCCAGCCTTAGAAGATCATTGTCAAAGCTGCTGGAGGCTAGAGTTGTGGGTACATAGAGTATAAACCACTTAATTTTCTATGTCATTATTTTACCACAGTGGCTGTTGGAACATCAGTGATTAACAAGAGCTTGGAGAAGGGTGATTCACAGCCAATCCTGATGATACTGCAGTCCAAGTTTGGATTACGAGTCATTCCTGAGTGTGCTGAAACCTACTTCAGGAACCTCTCTGAAGCCAAGAACCTGAAAACTAGAGAAGGTACAAACCTTCCTGAAAAGGATAGTTCCACATGTCTGTATCACTGAGGCAACTACAGCACAGAAGGCTTACGTAAAATCACTGTAAACTAAGGAAGACAGCTGCTGGTTTTAAATATTTTAGAAACATTATACTTGCCCAAGTGCTTTTAACGTGATGCTGAACTGTTGCACGTATCATCCAGACCACAGTCCATGCCGAGAAACAAGTCTAGCTATTTCCAGAGTCTAGCTAAGAGTTTCCAGAGTCTTAAATTAGCCTCTGAGTGAGTTTAGGGCACCTTCTCTGACTGTCAATAGACTAGTCCATCCTCTCAGAAAACCATATTACTCCGATTTTTTTTTTTTTCCCCGTTAGCAGATGCAGTGAAGGGTTAGGCTGCACATTTCAGCCTTACAGGTTACTGTCAAAGATCAATCCAGGCTCTACCAGAGGTCCATGGCCCATTTATAGTTCCTGTGCGCTGCCAGAGCAGCAGGTATCATCAAAAGCCGGGGCTACAATCTGCCCATAGCAAGATGATGGCAAGTTTTGTCATGTTAGAGCTGCAAGCTGGCCATAGCTAATGCAGCCAAGATTTTTTTTTTTTAAAAGTTACCGTCAGTGTAGTACACTTTCTTACAGTAGATGGGCATGTCTCATCTTGCAACATGAGTTTTGAGAGGGCATTTTGCACAACTGACCTTATCTACTTTACCTTGTGGCCTTTTGTCCATGAGGAAATGAGGCTTTTCCTGCCTGTCAGGATATAGCCTTGCATAGAAAAGCACTAAGGACAATGAAGTGGATATAGGAAATGTCCTGTGAGAGCTAAGTGTCAATAAGGCCAGCATTTGGCCAGAAGGCAAGAACAACATATTTTATAAGTGCAAACTCAGTTCCACTTACATGAGTGATGATGGAAGACGTAGCACACACTCTTTCAGGAGCAAGCACTAACTTGGCACATTGGAGTTTGGAGGAGCTGGCAGTGGATCTGTACTAACCTCATAGCTGTTTCATTCTAGAACCATGATCCTGATCACCTAACAGGATATTCTGAAAACATCCTTACCACAAACTGGCCCAAAAATTTTAGTGACTTTGCATGTAAAATGGCTTTGTAGCAAATGTAGAGATGGGAAACGGGTAGGGAGATCTGTAATTTATCAGTAATAGGGCACAAATGTGTACTAATTGTATGTATTGCTTTTAGATTCTAATGAAAGTCCATGGATTAAACTTGTAATGAAAAACATGTATGATTACTATTACAATGTGGAAACTGAGGAAGGTACCTGCGTTGCCCCTGAAGGAATTGTACCAAAAACTTCATGGCTAACTGGTGAAGAAATCCAGGTAGGTGGCTGAACATTTGCTTTTATTGCAAATGCAGCATAAAAATTTGAGAGAGAGAGATAGCAAGACATTGTAATATCAAGGGGAATAGCTGTGCTGGGTGAGACTGAAGATCACTTTAGTTCAGTATCTGCTTCTGGCAATAGTAGCAACTTGAGTCTAAGCAGAAAGTGATGGCACAGCTTCCTGTCTGATGTCTGACAATGATTCAGGGACTTCCTAAATGGAAGTTACAGCATTCCAGACTTCACATTGTCCTATGACAAGGAATTTCATGACGTATTTGGGGGCAGGTGGAAGCACTGTTTTATGTTTAAATCTAACTACCTGAAAGCATTCTTGTATCTCCAAGTTCAATAGGATGAGTGTGATACTTTAACTCCTTTACTGTAGAGGTTTTGTATTAGTATGAAACATAACTTAGAGCAAAGCAGATCATGCAAGCTTCTGTGCAATTTGTTTTTTTATTCTGATGTAGCCTATCTAGGTTACAGGTTTACTCTGCACAAACAGCTCAAGCCACAGTGTAGGTCCTTCAGAAACTCTTAACAGTAGCAATACTTGACTGTGCTTCTCTACAGAGTTCTCCCTGATTCAGTTAATATTTCTAGATGTCTGACTTGTATCAAAACCTTGTAAGTATTAGGAAAACAGAACTCTCCTAAAGTATAAAAAGTCTTTTTTTTTTTAAATACCATATACATCTGAATAAATGAGGCTTGAAAGGAGTTCAGCTACCCTTGATATAAAATTCAATGATAGCAAAGTAGCTCTTCCTTCATACTGATAAAATCTAGGGGTAAATCAGAGGGTCTTGGATGAATGTAAGCTGTACAGAGGATGGAGAGAATACAGACCAAACTCCAGGATGTTTTTGGCTTGAGGTTTTTTGCTTTTAAATGACACTTTTCCATGATCTCTTAACAGAGCATTGTTGGGCAAGTTACAGCAGATTACAATCGAGAGCAGCTGTGGCTTGCTAATGAAAGTCTAATTGTTCAACTGCAAGCCCGAGCAAGGGGATTCTTAGTCAGAAAAAATTACCAGGACAGAAAAGCATACCTTCAAAACCAGGAACCATCTGCTGTCAAAATACAGGTATTGTTCTGGAACAAGAAGGTAACATGGTCTGGGCAACTTTCTGTGTGTGACAGGTGATGTGGCTGATTACTACCACTGACAAAATTCTCAAATAGGTCTGTCTCCCCATTTTCATTAGCAGCAGTTCAAACTTCTACTCCTGAAATATGTTCTTGTCCTCATTGGAGTAATTGTGCATTTAAATAGCAAATAACCAGTTTTAAAAGAATGGATCTTATCTGTCTTTATGCCCTGTCTTTATTCTGAGGTCCTCAGGTTTGGCATGGTCCACCTAGCTATGCACACTACAAGATCAGAAGATATTTGTTGAGTATTGAAGCAAAAATTCCTTGGCAAAGCATGACTTATGAGAAACATTCCTTTCTAGACTATCCCCAGTTGGAAGTGGTTTGCCTCTGCTCTGTGAAGTCATAGCTGGGTAGGGTGTGGTAGCTGCCCTGATGCTCTTGGGCTCTGGCAGTATTTCTTGGATGTCTTCAGTTTGCTGAACTCTGAAAGGAGTATAAAGGAAACTTTCTGCCGAGGGTGTGATCGCTGACAAATGCATGCACATGGGTTTTAAATGGTGAAATAGCCACCTCCTGTTAGAAGCNCTATAATAACTTAACTATTCATGTTGATAAATACCTTTACGACTAGCAGCTGTCATTGGGATTCGCTTTCCATTTTCTGCCATGATATCTGAGCCCAGTAAAGTACTGTACTGGTCTTTGACAAATTCAGGGTCTGTGAACAGGTTCAAAACTATGGAGAAATGTAGGTAAATAAAGTTGTTCTCCGATTGTTTTCTATGTGCATTAAAATAGAAATTATTTATGAAAAGACAGCAAGTAGAGGACAAGGCTGGTGTCACTGGCTGGATAGAGATGAAAGGCAAAATATGGTAAAGGTGGTGAGAGTATCTGTGTTATCCCTGTCATTGGGTTCCTTGCCAAAAGTTTGCTTCTGAGCTAGTAAATGGAGAGCCAAGTGGGAGGTTTTCTGTTGTACAAGATCTTCTTCTGAAATACCAAAGACTTGGGAAGGAGGCGAGGCCAAGAACAATGGGTGTCCAGCTAGGAAGGGTACAGCTTTTGGATGTAAGGGGCAAGAGCTAGCAGAGTCTTCCCAGTGACTGGGATGCTAAAGGATGTGTATCTACCGGTGATAAGGGTAAGGAGGGCTTCAGGGCAGGAAACGGCATTGGACAACAAAGTGTTTGTGCCAAGATTGGCCAAAATTAACATGAAATGTATCGGGGCACCTTAAAAGTAAGGAGGCAAGCTTACTTACACCTTAGTTATCTTTTTACCACAGTAAAAAGTTTTTCTCTAAAAGATAAACACTGTTAATGATTTTAGTGTATACAGGTAACTTTAAAAAATACTAGTTTCTTACTAATAATAATGGTCTCCTGTCTGTTATAAAATAGGCTTTCTGGAAAGGATTCAAACAAAGGAAAAGTTATGTTGACAGATTAAAGGTCCTTCAAGACAATGTTGCTGCTGTTGTTAAGGTAAGATCCCACTGTGTTTTGGGTCTGAGTATGCTTTATCCCTTGGCTTGGTTCACCACCACCTGGGAATCAGACTAGGAACACAAACTGGAACTTTCTGGGCTCCAGAAATTTGCATGGTGTTGAAAATTAACTGACAGCTTAAATTGCTTCTTGAAAGCTCTGAGTTTGACTTCTATCAGGCTTTGCTGAACTTGAGTGGCTCATTTCCTTATGTAAGGAGATTTCCTTACGCTTCCCTTTCTGTAGTATTAAATTAGAAAATATTTGAACTGACAGTGTGTTATTTCATTAAAAGCTGTCAAATCTATCTGCCTGAAGTACTCACTTTTCTGAGATGCTAATGGGATACTATGTCATGAGTAGATTGCAGATGGGATATTGATCTCCTGTCTCTGAAGGAAACTGTTTTACGACTGAGATGATGAGACTTGAAGGTAGAAATTACTTCTAAAGATAATGCTGCGTACAGGTGGTAGAGCCTTGAACTCAACTTGCTATTTCAGTAAAGGCCCATTAGTCTGGTCACCAGACTGTAGGAGCCCAACGGTACAGTCTCTATGGCCCTGAGCATGTGAGAACAGCATGCCTGCAGAAGAGCACTGCCAGAAGCGAGTTTAAAACACACGCACCCAAAACGGTTTGTGTAGTGTCTATTAAGTTTTGATTTAATTTTATGATATTTTCAGATTCAGTCATGGGTCAAAATGTGGCTAGCAAAGAGAGCTTACAGGAAGCGGCTGCAATATTTCAAGGATCACGTAAGTCCTTTTTCTCCGCTTTGAACAAGAAGCATTAAAATAGGGTAATATGACTGCATGGGCAGTTTGGGGAACCTCAAGAAAGAGGGTGCAGGTTCTGCAGTGTGTTCCTGAGCACAAATGTGTCATAACTGGATCCTTTTGCCTAATCTTGGTCCCTTCCAGAATGACGAAATTGTGAAGATACAAGCATTTCTCAGAGCAAACAAAGCCAGGGAAGACTACAGAACACTAAGTAAGTGGTAACAATCGAATGTTGTTTATCTGGGGAGAAGTATGCTGCTGTGTTCACTCACTTTTTTAAAACTTTCACCTGGGATTTCTCAGTCTCCTATTCTCCTTCAAAAGCAGATGCAAATGGTTGTAAACCAATTGTTTTACAGCTGAAACTATTTAGGATAGCTGTACTTACACAGTACAAAAAAAATATTGGTCTAATTGACATAAACTTCTCTGCAGTTTCAAAATTCTCTGCATAGTGATCAGTTTCCTGAGGGTTTTAGGGGTGTTCAGTATTACATCAACTAACAAGCATATTTACTTCAACTGTAGTTGGTGCTGAAAATCCACCCTTGACTGTCCTGCGCAAATTCGCCTATCTCTTGGACCAAAGTGACTTAGACTTCCAAGAAGAGCTAGAAGTAACAAGGTTAAGGGAAGAAGTGGTTACAAAAATTCGATCCAATCAACAGCTGGAGAAAGACTTGAACTTAATGGATATAAAGATTGGACTGCTGGTGAAAAACAGAATCACTCTTCAGGTCAGCAGGCTCTATTCATTCTCCCTTAGTAGCATGCACTGAGCACTTTGTGTTGAAGGAGCTCTGGATTTACACAATCACAGTAGAGCTGAGGTTGGCAGGGACTTCTAGAGGTCACCTGGTCCAACCTCCCTGCTTGAGCAGGTCCACCCAGAGCAGGTTGCCCAGGATCATGTCCAGCTAGCTTTTGAATATCTCCAAAGGTGGAGACTCCACAACCTCTCTGAGCAACCTGTGCCAGAGCTTGGTCACCATCGATTAGTTAAAATACTCTTGGTAAATGAAGTTCGTTCTTTGTGTATCTTAAGTAATCTGGTCAAAATACCTTGTGGTAGAGGTTCTTCCGTTGTCCTGAGTGGTATGTCAGTTTGCTACTGAATGTCTCTGTTCTATTACTTGTGGACAAAAGTAATTCTTTAGCAGATTTTAACCATCTTTTCTGTGGTAGAATGCAGTAGACTTCTGATCATGTTTGAAAGCTTGTTCAATAACAAAATGATGGATGAGTCTGTACATCAGATCAGATTTCCTAGATGATCATTGTTGGTGAGCCATAATGGTGACAAGATAAAGATGTTCAAAAGACTGGTTAGTAAATACAGTGGTAAAATATACAAAGTTGCTAATAAAGGCCGTTGGAGGAATATTGCATTTAATATGGTTGGGGAGATGATAATTTTTCCAGTTTGCTTTTTATGATATATAACCTAGACTTTTGATCATCTGTCTGCAGGATGTGGTACTGCACAGTAAGAAACTTAACAAAAAGAGCAAAAGTCAGCTGGAAGAGATGGTTATGGTTGACAAGCAGGGTATCAAAGGTTTGAGTAAAGAGAGAAGAAAGAAACTGGAGGCTTATCAACACTTATTCTACCTTTTACAGGTAAATCTTCGTGTAAAAAATAACATGGCAGTAAATTTCTAATGAAAAGCTATATTGCTTGCTTTGTTTTAGTGACCGTAGTAGTGATTATGAAAAGATTTCTATAGTAGTATGCAAACTGCAGCAAATACTATGATCAACTTCTATTTCCTGTAACTAAGAAAATCCTTTAAATGACACAATTAATATAGCTAACTTTTTTCCTGAGAATAACTTCAGTCTGTACTGAAGCAAAAGAGAAATGTTTTACTCCATACATCTTTTAGTCCATGTAAATTACTGGCACTATTACTGTGCATTATATATGATGGAAAGGAAGTTGTCTGCTGTGCAGCTGACAGCACATAACACATCTGTTCTTGTGCTCTTTTTATCTCATCTCTCTGAAGTTTTTTCTGGCAGAATTTTAGATCTTCCCAGGGCAGATGCCCTCTAATACTGAAGTGGACATGTAGTATGCAATGTCGTCTTGGTAAATAGCCATTGTCATTTGGTAAATTGTCATTTGATACATATGCCTGATGCACAGAGGTACTGTTCAGAAACTACAAATAAAATTCTTACTGGTCCTACTCAGATATCTAATTGTGTAGCATTCAGTGTTTCTAATGCGTTAGGATTTGGGAAAAAGTAAAGACAGCTTCAAAAAGCGGCATAATGAGAATCAACATAAATGCTTTTGCTGTTAGCAGAAATGTAGAGAGCACTGTCCCCCAAGTGGGGGTAGTTTGTCCTGCACAATAGTATTTAAGTCATTTGTTTGTTTTGTAGACTAATCCCATGTATCTGGCAAAGCTGATTTTCCAGATGCCACAAAACAAATCAACCAAGTTTATGGATACAGTCATCTTCACTCTATATAACTATGCCTCCAATCAACGAGAAGAATATCTGCTTCTCAAACTCTTCAAAACAGCTCTAGAAGAGGAGATAAAGTATGTGCACTCAGAAGACTTTAGTTAATTTGTGTTGCAGACAGTTCAGTGTGTACTTCATACCTAAAAACTTGATGATTAATCTTAAACTGCTGTAAAATTGTATATATATTTTTGTTACTAGATAAATAACTTATTCATTAACTCAAGCTACTTCCAATTCAGAAAAAAAAAAAAAACTTTCTATGGTGGACAACACTTTCGTATGAAAAAATCACTTGAAAAATATAGACACTATGGTTTCTTGCTTTTGAGCTTGAGTATTTAAGGGTGGAGAAAGTCTTTTCTTTGTGTAAATGTATGTTCTGTAAGTGGAAAATGGTGGCTTATCCTGAAACAATAAAATCTTATTTTATACCCTTAACAGGTATTTGCTGAACAGGTATTTGGGCCTGAAACAGATATATATTAGCTGCCACTAACTATGCTATGTTCCAGGTACAATGTTATAACACATATAGAATTCAGGTAGTAGTTTCTATAATCTTGTTTTATATGAAAGCATAAGAAATACTGTATAAACATGTTTTAAAAAAGGAATAGGATAATTTTAAAAGTATGGGTTTTGAAAACATGGATAACTGCATACATAAATCAGATCTGAGAACGCTTCTGTCTTTGATACAGCTCTAAGGTAGACCAGATACAGGATATCGTTACTGGAAACCCCACCGTCATTAAGATGGTTGTCAGCTTCAATCGAGGTGCTCGTGGACAGAACACTCTGCGCCAGCTCCTGGCCCCAGTGGTGAAGGAAATCATGGAGGACAAGTCCCTCATAATCAACACTAGTCCTGTGGATGTGTACAAGGCATGGGTAAACCAGCTAGAAATGCAGACTGGTGAGGCCAGGTGAGTGAGGAAGCTGGACATATTGTGCCATTTAAATACGTGAGGGATCTGATCCCTCAGTTCTCCCTTTGCTTCTCTGACGAATGGCACTCGTGCCCCTACCTCCCTTCCCTATCGTCCTGCAGCACCATGAGAGTTTTTGGGAAGATATGCTTGAAAAACAGGTACTTTAACCTGTTCTGAACAAGAAAGGGATCACTTTCTTGCTCATGAACTTCAAAACTCAATTACTCACTCGTTCTTTACAAGTGTAGCAGACTATGCCATGGAAGAATTTATAGCCTTTTTCCCAGGTTTTATAACAGCATGTTAGTAGTGTCCCAGGCTTTTAAGGAGCTATATTGGGATGTGAGGATGCATGTCTTAAATTTGGATTCCTCTTTTGTAATTAAGGGAAAGTACATGATGACATGTGCACCTCCATCTAAACAAACTACCCCACTCCAAAAAAAGAAAGCTAATGCATCTGAAACTTTTGTTACTTAGCCAATTTCAACTGTATTTTTTCTGATGGTTCTTACTGCTCAGTGGTGGCTCTTATGAAGGGAGAAAAAGGTATTTTATCCTCAGATATGTTTAGCCTGGTTTAATATCTGTTTGCTTTGCAGCAAATTGCCATATGATGTAACCACAGAGCAAGCATTAACACACACAGAAGTGGTCACTAAACTGGAGTCATCGATTCAGAGTTTACGAGCAGTAACTGACAAAGTTCTCACCTCCATATTCTCTTCTCTCAACATGATGCCGTAAGTGCTGAGTTAGGACTCTCCAAGCTGCAGTTTCTGTGCACAGTGAAGCTCCACTTGAAACTAAGCAATGGAAGTCCTTTCAAATTGCATGGCTTGTTATGTGCCTCTCAAATGACTTCTCCAGCAGAGGGAGTGGTTTCTCCACTTCTGCTCTGCTTTAGCAGCTTCTTGAACATCTCCTTCTAATTGAAGCTTTTTGTATTTGCCATTACCTTGATTTGTGTTTTAAGTGGCTGCGGGTAAAAGCCAAAAACCTGGCTGACTAGAATGGTTGTTTGATGTTTCATCTATGTCTTTCCAATATTTTTCCCTTTCATCTGCTCTACATGTAGTTACGGAATGAGATATATAGCCAAAGTTCTGAAGAGCTCGCTCCATGAGAAATTCCCAGATGCAACAGAAGATGAATTATTAAAGGTAGAGTTCTGAGGGAAAACTGCCAGCAGCTTGTTCTTTTAATGACAAAGGGGATTTTTAATACTGCTAAGCATTCTAAGGAACTAAGAACACCGGCTTTTACTGAGGGAATTTGGCACTTCTTGGGTTGCAAAGAGGTGGTAGAAGGGGAGGAGGAGGGAACTTTGTTGCCACAACATAGCTATCTTAATCTGAGCGCTCAGCAATTCTTACAGAAGACAATGCTTAACCTGTTTTGCATAGTAACTTTTCTTAGAAGGTTGGACTTATCTGAACCATCTTGGGTTTTGGTGTCCTTACCACAAGCAATTGTTTCATGGAGAACACTGTGGTCTTCATTTACTTCTGCTCCCCAGTTGTTAACATATTAAAAATAACATATTAAAAATTCATTAATATTGTAATTTAGTACAATGAGGAAGGGCTCTAAAAACAATTTGCGAGTAGATTGTTATATTACACTTATTTATACGGACACCTGTACAGACTGAAAAGTAACGTGTGAGTGATAAGCATATGGTACCAGCACACTGGCCATGGCTGACCTACCACAGCCATGGTGCTTCTTCAGATAGCTTGGGGAATAGCTCCATGAGCCTTTCGGCCAGCTGAGAGACTGACAGCTCTCTCAAATTAGACCTATTTGGTCTTCAATAAAGATGCTTTCATCAGTGATTAATGAAGTGGTTCTAAAATGACAAGCTATTCATTTCAATAGGACTTCCCTATTATTCTTCAAAAAGATACTATTCAGTGTTTTTTTTATATATATCTATATATCTGTCTCCTGGTGCCTAGAGGATTTCAGACTCCTCAGCTTAAAAAATAATTCTGCTTTTGTGTGTGTTAACAATCCATTGGAAATCCTTGCAAGCAGCATTTATGGGGTACTTCTGTCCATCACTCCAGCAAAACAGATTAAGGCATTGCTCAATTTACCCACCCCCCCCCCCCCCCCCAAAAAAAGGTAGCAAAAGGAGCATAAGGCACCTTACTTTAGATGTGTAAGTTGGAAGTTCTGCAGGTGGCTACACATAAGCTGAGGCAAATTGCAGAAACAAAAATCCTGCCTGTTTCAGAGATCTGGAATGATTTGAAGCTACCATCTGCACAATAAAAGTTGCTGTAATGTTGTCATAGAAATTGCAGTTTGGAAAATCTGTTCTCAAGTCTTTTAGGGCTGCACGCATCCCTTATGAGAAACAATGGGTCCGTTGTCAATGAAGGCATTAAATGGTGGCAGATATCAGCAGTACTGCAGAGAACGAGCCTCTGGAGCTGAACTTTGCAAAATCTAGGAGAAAGAAGAGTTATATTTGTGTTTGACTCAATGCCTCGCATTGAGCTGACCTAAAGCCAGCATGAAAATGAAATGTGATTGTAAAAGTCCGTAACTGATGGACAGAGGTGTTGCAAGAGGCACATCTTATAAAAGACCACAGGCTCTTTCAGTTAGCCACATAGATAGAATGCATGTCTTAAGGCTTCTTCTAGCACTGATTTTTATGGTCTAATTCAGAAGTAGAAATGATGATGTTTTGTAAAATGTAGTTATTGTATGCAGAGGGAACATCTCTTAATTTTTTCTTTTAGATTGTCGGCAACCTCCTGTACTATCGCTACATGAACCCTGCCATTGTCGCTCCCGATGGTTTTGACATAATTGATATGACTGCTGGGGGCCAGATACACCCTGACCAGAGGAGGAACCTAGGTTGTGTGGCAAAAGTCCTTCAGCATGCTGCTTCTAACAAACTCTTTGAAGGAGAGAGTGAACATCTGTCATCTATGAACACTTACCTCTCACAGACATATCAGAAGTTCAGGTAGGCAAAGCCCTCACAAATACCTACACGGTAAAATCTCTCTTCTAGGATGAGTAAGGCAGATAGACTCCTCAATTATAGGAATTCCCTGCTCAGAGTTAAAAATGTTGAGTGATCTGCCATAGAAAAATTCTCACTTCTGTGAAAGTTGAAGCAGGAGTAACAGTTTGTATTTCTGCATTATTTTAAGAACCAATCATCTCTGCTGGCTTGGTTGCAGTAAGGCTTCCTTACAGCAAATACTGATTGTGAGAACGGTGTGGGGTGATTCATTTTCTAGCAGAAATGTGTTCTTTGGGTTGGGAGGACAGCTGAATGTTTTGTTTGAGGAAAAAATTTACTGGTCAGGAAAAAGTTGTAGGTTTTGTTTTTATTCTTTCAGAGATTCCACACCGACGTTATTCTTTCATCTTGCACAGTCATAGGAAATAGCATGTTTTGTTACACTCTGGGACACAAATTCTTTGGGATTATTGCCCTTTTTTGGGGGTGCTGCTATTATTAGCTTGAAGTGTTATTGACTCTTGTGACAAACTCATTTTCAGAACTTCTATCCTTAACGTCTGCCCTTTATGAAACCAAATGCACTGTTCATATAATGAATTTCCTTGAGAGATCAGCCATGAACACAAAGATACTTAGTCATTCTGTTTATTGAGGTATTGAAGGGCATGACACAAACTTGAAGAAACAATAGGGTAGAAAGTGTTATAGCAAGAATAACAAACACTAATGAAAAAGAACCTACTCTAGTTGGCCCTTTGATCACTACAAAAGGAAGAATCCCTCTCCTATATACAAAATTGAGTCTCTGGGTGACTGCACTCTGTACTTCAAATACACCCTCCTTAGACAGCAATGGTGGCTGCTTTCAGTTGCCTGTTCCCTTAGCACTCACTCAGCAACTGCCATTGCAGTATTAGCTATGTTAAAAGCTACCAGACCTGCCTACATCTTGTACTGTGCAGTTATGAACTTGTGCAAGAATTTGTCCAAACTTTTCTTAATCTTTGAGATCATCTGACTCCACAACCTCCACCTGTAGCAATATTCAGAGGTTCTCTATCTGTCAGTTAAAATAGTGTTTCCTTTCATTTATTTCAAATTAACATTGTCCTGCTAGCTTCATCACATACCCCCTTGTCCCATTATTGTAGGATTTGATGAATTTCTGCACCCATCTCATGCAACACGACTGATTTTTGTGCAAGTTGATCACATTCCTCAGCTTTTCCTCTCCAAACTGAGGAATCCCAGACCTTTTTACTGTTTTTTCCTTCCTAATACCAACTTTAAAGGTCCTCTGAGTCTGAAATATGCACCCTCCTCAACAGCACAGGGCTGGCACAGTGAAGGCAGGACAGCTCCTGCAGCATCCCTGTAGGCATCATCTAAAATCCTGTTTCTTCCAGCCGCTCCAATTTAGGTCCTCTCATTTTGGAAAACAAAGTGGTGCTCTGACAGGAGGACCTTGCTGTTTCTCGGTTGTCTGTGCACATCCCTGAAGCTGTCGGTAGCATGGAGAGACACCCGTTGTCATCTTGCGAAGCAGGTCTCAGCTCTCCATATGCGTGCTAGTTGTGTTGAAGTAATGCTTCAACCATACTTTGTGGGTTTTTTTCCTCTCAAAATCAAAATAATTTACCTTTAAAACAATCTTCCACCAGCTGTCCAGGAAAGATGGAACACTTTGTCATTCATTTTAATGTGTAAACTTTTTGCTTCCGCAAGTTTCCTTCCACCACTAAGTGTAGATTGCAGTTTACAAGAGAAATATGTTGTTTGTCAAAGATTTTACTGTGGGGTTTTTTTTACAGGCTAACTAAAGTGAGTTTATAGGGGACAATTATTGAAGTCTTTCTCATTTTCTCTCAGGAATTTTTTTCAAGCAGCATGTGATGTTCCTGAACCAGAGGAGAAATTCAACATTGATGAATACTCTGACATGGTGACTCTTAGCAAACCTGTCATATATATCTCCATTGAAGAAATTATCAATACCCATTCCGTAAGTCAATAAAAATACACTAGTCAACAGACTAAAGTGTATGGATTACAAAACACTTGCAACAAACAGTCTCTGGGGAAGGCATAGTGTTTGTTCTTCCTTTTGAAATAATTTCTCTCAGTTTATCTCTGAAATGTCTGGAATTGAGTGTAAGATTGCATTTTTCCTAGAAGACTGCTTCCATGTAAAAACGTTATCTTGAATAAGAATTAGAATATAACACTTTCTGATGGGAGGAACATTTTTGTTCTAATCTAGTGTGGCATTTCCAACTTATTTATACTTAAAGAAATTCCTGTCTCGACTAAAAGTGACACCAGTTTGAAGAAGCTCTTTTGACTCTGGGAATAGAGGAAAACTCAGTGTATTTCGTGACTGTGGCATTCTGTCATATGTTTTGTTGGAAGCAGATGCAAACATCTGAGAAGGACTGAAGCTGTGGCATCCTGCCAGTTCTTTATCGTGCGTAAAGAACAGATTAACTGCAGTCTGTAGTATGACTCATTAGGGTGTAAGTTAAATGTCTACCACATGGTCTTCCTAAAGCTGGGATATTACTATGTTTCCTGGCTTGCAAACTGTCCCCTGCCCCACCCCCCTCTCCCACCCCCCAAAAAGCCAACAAACACCACAAAGAACCTCCCACAAATGTTGTCAGATACACTACAGAAAAGTTAGAATACCCAGCTCTCAGTACACTACATTAGAAGTTAGCTTTACTGAAGTGAAAACTAATAGCCTAGTCTGCTAAAAACATATTTGCTGGATTGGCTTTCTGCCTATTCTTTCTTTCAATTTTTAGGCGTAGACCTATGCCTTCATGTTTCTCATCGGTGGTTACATTTAAACACTAGCCTTGGTCAAATAATTGTTTTAGTGGGTCTGTTGCATATCTGTTATTTGGTCCTAATGTGACAAAGTATTACTATGCAATTTTATATTAACTGATAAAATATGCTACGAAGTATGGAGTAATTGAATGACAGTAAATTGCCCAATAAAGGAGGTTAAGTGATGGCTATGTGCACCTGCTTGCCTAGAGGAAGCAAGCGATTACGTCTGAAGACCATATATTATCTGTATGCAGTATATTTACCAGATGATCTTCCTTATCCTATGCTGCTTCTTCCACCAAACCTCCTCTGAGAACCTGAACCTTTATCTGAGTTGTCTTCTCTCACTGTACCTTCCTTGCAAGTGGAAATTAAACTTTACATTCTGGTCAGACAGCTCAAAAAAAAAAAAAGTTTGAATAATAGGAGATGCATAAACATTTTGTCTGTTGTCACGTGTAGCTCAGCTTCAGAAAAAGTTCTCAAATCTGCCCTCTGTCTTCATCTTCCATGGCATTTGCCTAAGTTTAATTTTCACTACACACCTCTGTAGGATGTAGCTCAAATGAGGGATCTGTTGCATTCAACAGCTTTGGATTTTGGTGCTTCCCCATGTATCTCTTGCCTTCACCCCAAATAACTTGTCCTGTGAATGTCTCTTTCATTCTGTGTTTGTGTAGCATCAAGCATGTTGGAGTTTAATCTGTACATAGTGTTCCGCTGCAGTTCTCACAGTATCATAGTCAACATTACGTACAGTGTGGGGTAGCTGCTGCACATGAAAGAAACTTCTTTTAAACAAGTTAATGGCTATGGGCTTGTACTGTTCTCTTCTGTCTTGTGAATACGTCTGAAATTCTTTTCCAGACATAAGCCTTTTAGCTGTCAGTAAGTTTCTAGTAACCAGTAACTTTTGACTGACTATAACTTCCAGTGGTTAAAATACTTAGAAACCTGGATTTTTTGCCTAACATGCATGCTTTGTACCTAATTTCAGTAAATCTTGGTTACACTAGGTCTTTCTACCAGTCCTCCAAGTAGGGAGTATTACTTCTATGGGGAATGGCCTGGTGAATCTAGCAGTCACTAATGCTGCTGGCTTTAACTCAGCAGGAGGTTACTTTTCTCACACATAGTGAGAGTCTGTTTTCAAGAAAATGTTACTGCCTTGTTCATGCTCTTTGTTAACTTGGCTTACCAGTGTTTTTGTGGCTTAAAGATTTGAGAATGTGCCCAGGTGCAATGGAAGTTGTGAATATGTTCATAAATCTCCTGCAACTTCTAAGTGCATTTGAAATTGTGCAGCAGCTGCTGCATAGCTGGTTTCTCACTTACCTTTCAGAAATGACTGTATTTTGTATCACTTGATGCTATTGTAAGCTACTAGAATGGATATACAGAAAATAGGTATCTTTCTATACACCACCAACCCTGCCTTCATTCCTTTGTGTGGCTTAGTTCAGGACGCAGCACTGAAATGCTCTGCTTGGGATTATCGCCCTTTACTCTGTGATACTGTGTTAGTCCTAAAGGCAAATCTTAACCTTCTGCTCAGCTGTGATGTTCAGCACTCTGGAGATGATGGCTGGAGGGGCAGAGCAAGCTGTCTTACAGCAAGAGCAATTCTAGTCCAGAAATTAGCGTGTTTCCCCCTTGGGTCCTCTATAATCCTCATCATACTAGGTCTGTGTCTTTCAGCACTTAGTCTCCAGATTTATTTACAAGTACAAAGATACTGGGAATGGTTGGGTTGTTTTGGTTTTTGNTACTATTAGAACATCAGGATGCCATTGCCACTGACCCAAATGACCTGCTGAATGAATTGCTGGAAGGACTGGGACCTGTTCCTGATGTAGAGTCTTTCCTTGGTATACTGGTCTTTGTCTTTATGATTAACTTCACTCTAGGGGCAGAATTAAACGGGGGCTTGATTTAAATACTTTCATGTCTCATAGTGACAGCTTCTTCACTTACTATAGAATTCTTTTCTGAACACTTCTTGTAAGATTTCTCCCTATAGTTGAATCTTCTTCTAACTGCAATATTCACTCTAAGATTAAGGATGTGATTAAAAATCCAAACATTAACAATGTTTTGAGCAGAATGGCTACAGTTGTGCTCAAATTGCAGATAGAAAACCAGTGATTTTTAATAATCACATCTTAAGATTTGCTAGTGTTGGCTAGAAACTTACAAAAAGTACATGGAGAATTCCATGCATTCTAGCCATTTTTAATTTTGACAATTATCCAAATAAAAATGAAGTCTTAAAAATTATGCAAATTTGTTAGAAAGTTATAAGGAATAAATGTGACTGATTTAATTTCCCTTAATTGTAGTAAGATGTGAACTGTTCAGAAAGTAACTAGGTTGTCATGGATAAAATACCAGCTTTGAAGTGAATAGCTTGTTAACGTCGCTGCTCCTCTTTCATTTTTTCACTATCACTGCGTGTTAGGACAAAGAATGTTAAATTGTTTGTATTCCTCTTTGAGAAGACATGTGAGTCTCTTGCACATCAGTAGCTTGAAAAATAAGAATTGGTGGCATTTTCCAGAATACTCTAACTAGGCTTATAAATAGCTGGCTTATGGTTTTGATTATCCAATATCCAAAAAAAAAAAAAAAAAAACTGCTTCTNAAAAAAAAAAAAAAAGACTGCTTCTATATGCTAGGAATGGGTGTACTCTTTAATAAACATAATATTTCTGATGACTTAGTTATTTATCTATGCTCTTGTTCGCTTCATGCATTGAATAGTGGGAAAGTTGACAAATTTGAAGTAAAAGATATTTCCTTACAGGGGAAGGAGCTGTTGATCCCAATGACCCCAACAGGGAAAGCACACTGAATCAACTTGCAAAAACAGAGATTTCACTGTCTCTAACAAGCAAATATGAGTTACGAGAAGGTGAAGATCAGGATCTCAAAAGCCTGATGATAAAGTAAGTTTTGCTCAAAAACCTATATCCTGGCAATGCTGTTTGTTTAAAAAAAGTTGCTTCTACCCTGCTGCCCTACCCAAGTGCATTGCCAAGGTCCTGAGTGCACTCAGTTTTCTAAAGCCGGTTTGTGTTCAGTCCCACTCAAACTTTTGCAAAAGTGAGAGAAACTGCCAATTCTTCTGGGAAGCTTACAGAAAGATAAACATACTGCCACTTGTGTTTTGGATCACGACTGGATCATTATTTAACCTAGTAGGTGCTTCTCCATGAAGCTGTAAAAGTCTTCTGCTTTACAACACCACAGCCTTGGGAAAGCAGAGATGAAAACCTGTCTAGCCTTGTAAGGGACGGACAGTAAGTATCACACGGTCCCCTCCTCCCCGTCAAAGGAAGACACTTCCCCTGACACAGTGCCATCAGGCATTTGAACAGGATGTGACTGTCACTTCAGCAGGAATAGTGCATGCTTTTATCCAGGGAAAGAAAATTGTTTATGCTATTTCGTGAGCAAACTAAGAAATGGCTTCTGGGATACTCTGGAATATGAGCTATTTATAGTCAAAAATATTTTTATAAAAGTACTTAGTATCAAATCATTGGCATCCCTCTTTTGAAGTTATTTCAAGCTATCCAGAGTCAGGATTGACTGGTTTAAGATCCTGGTGCTTCCTGAACAAGGGGGAGAATGGGATGCTGCCCTCCTCTACTGCTATGCCTCTCTCTGCCCCACAACTGTAAAGTCAGACAGACACACAAGTGTGAAGATAGAAATTCATTTTAAAGGGAAATACAACAGAAGGATTTTACACCTTTGCAAGCACTAGGGGTGTAGATACAGGCTGTAATTCAATTCTAATGTCAGTGTTTTGGTTTTTTTTCCAAACCAAAAATCAATAAACTGAATTTATTAGGTAATATGTGAAGTCTTATTTCTGAAGAAAGTTCTTAGCTATAATGTCTGTAGTAAGTAGTGCAATTTCTATAAGAGCCATAAAAACCTGTTTAAAATCTGGGGTGTGTGTGTGTAAATCTAGTTTTAAGTGCAAGAAAACTCTTACTATTTATCCTAAAAGGAAGAGGAGTTTTTACACTGTAATTGTGCATATTTGATCTGAATCTTAAACTTATTATCAAATATAATTTGAGACCTAATGTAAAGGGACTGCAATGACAATGTCAAATCAAAACTGTGTTATTTACTTGGTATTCCAGAAACCAAGAATCTAGAGGTGTTCCCAGGCTGATTTTGTAATAAGGATATGCCTGCTGCTGGCCCTTAAAAGGACAGCAAGCACTTTTTTTTTTCCCCTCTGTGTGGGACTAAAATGCTACCCCTTAATGGAATCTTTAAAAATATGCAAAATTGAGGCCAAAAGAAATGTCTTTAATACTCCACAGTATGGAAATATGTTGAAACAATAGCATGAGAATTAACAAAAGAATTTAACTTATCTATTGCATTAGTGCTTTCAAGTAATATTTCTCATATTGTGAGGAAATCTGGTAAATCATCTGGCAGAGTAATTAACAAAGTCTGTTAAATTGCAGCAATATCAAAAGTTAAAATACTTACCACCTTTTACACAAGAGACATATAAATACAGACGCTCAGCTTTCCTACCTCAGTTACAGGGAAGTCTTTTATTGCAACTGTAAAAGATTAGGCACCTGGCTAAAATTCAAGTCGCAGCTGAGGCACTGAATATTCCTTGTCTTTCTGCAAGTGACGTGCCTCTTCTATAGAAATACTGATACATTTGCTTTTTAAATGGTTTTGTGAAGGCTTCCGTGAATTTGCTGGCATCCCTGTCTAGAGGATGCTACACAAGGTGCCTGGTCTGCGTGGTTTGAGCATGCAGGTGCTGCATGCCAAGTGGCAGGTGAAGGGGGACGCATCCAGCCCCAACTGGGGTGTTTCTGGAAAACAACGGCCCTGAGCAGGCTTGGTATGTGGGAAGAGGAAATGGAAATAAGCCTCATGTTTTATCGGCCAAATGAGTACCTGCTTCTAAAGCAGTGCATAAAATGATAATGCTGTCCTACATACATTAATATAGACTGTGGTGGTGACCACCAAAGACTACAAAGGTTGTGTCAGGCAGAGAAAAACCAGAAATGTGTTGATGTAGCCCAAGTGAACCAATGCTAAGAAGACTTTTTGGTTTGGTTTTGTTTTGTTTTTCTCCTCCCCCCACCCTGGCAAACTGGAGAGGATTCCAAGAGAGTTTGTGAAGTAAAAATACATTTAGCAGCAGTCCTTCAGAAGCTGTTGAATGTGCTGGAACTGCCCAGTGCAGTTAGCAGCAGCTCTGGATGAGCAAACTAGTTTCCAGGTTTAGCAGGTTGCCTTCTAACACGGAAGGAGCGCTGCTTGAGGTCTGCCTGCACTCCCAGTCATTCCTTCCTTGCTGCTCCCTCCGTGGAAGCTTGGCTAGTACCCAAAACCACTGAGTATTTGGGTAATGTTGCCTGTATGTGAGTAAATTTTTGTCCCATTTCATTGCATTTTTGAGAACTTCTAGTTCTGAAAACACAAAAAAAAAAAAAAAAACAAGTATAAGTAAACTATAAATTTAAACCAAGGCATGAGGTTTTATCACAGAGGCCTTGATCATATTAGACATTTTCCTGGGAAACTTAACCTGCATCTTCAAGTTTCTCTTAATTTTTAAGAAAAATGAGCTCCATCTCATTTGTAATGATGTGTTTGCTAAAGTAACAGAATTCAGTATCAGAATGTTCTTGGAAGTATGATGGATGAAGAGGCAACAGGAATTAGATAAATTCTTACCAAAAAAAGAACTGGTTTACATATCAGGGTGTAGCAGCTTCCCTTTTTTAGCAAGGAAATGCTCCTTGTCCATTGCTGCTAGAGAAATATCTGCCCTTAAGCGGTGTGCATAAATGCACTGCATAGGATGTAAAACTCCTTTAGAAGTTCAGCAGGTTTGAATGCATCTCCACTTTATTCAGTAAATACAACCCTTAATGGAACTATGCATAGATTAGGCTTTGCAAGGGTTACATTCCCATCTGCTCTTTTGTCATGATTGCAATTAAAATCCACATGTGAGTTGTTGCTTGGACTTTGACTATGTTAGCAGTAACTGTTTTACTGTGCTAGTTGGTTAACTGTTTTCTAAAATAAAAGGGGGGAAAGTATACATGTATTTCTCTACTCAGACCTACGTAGAAGCCAGAGGTTCAACGTAATTAATAGAACCTCTGAAATAAAAAGCTAGGAAACATTATTAAGTATCCATAATGTAGGGGAAGCTTGCTAGTTTTACTGCTGAAGAAATGAAATGCACAAGTGATCCAGTGACAACTGTTTTGTAATACCCATGTATCCTTTCCAAAAGGACCAAAAGACTTATTGTGGATGTGATACGAACACAGCCAGGGGATACACTCTTAGAAATATTAGAAACACCAGCCACTGCACAACAGGTAAGTGCTATACTGTGCCTGAATAGGGAAGAAAATACATATTTTATTATAGCTATTTGGAAGCCTTAAGAGATGTCTGACAGATTTCTCCACTGCTTTATAACAAAGAAATTATTGTTGCTGGGTTTAGACTATTCAGATCTAGAGACTTCAAATGTGAGACTTGCAAATTTTATTTTACTGTATAATCGGTAACAGCTCCAGAAGAAAAGAAAAACCAATCCTTGCTGTCAGCTAGCACAACTAGAATAATATTTTTTCTTGATGTTTTTTGTAAACAGGGTCTTTCCTCTCCTATGTTAGAATACAATCAAATAGCCTGAGGTGAATCCTTTTGCTACATTTTTTTTTTTTCTCATGAACTTCAGTATCTTAACTCAAGTTCCCTGATACCAAGGTTATTTGCTTAAGCAATAGAAGCAAACATCTGCTTGGGGAGCTACTGCTATCCTTGGTATGGGAATTGAGTGGGAAGAGCTCCCAGTTGAAGAGTTCCCTCTAGATACTGATGCACAAAGCTACATCTCAATAATATGCACGTTTTGGCTTACCTCTGTGTGTGCGTATGTAGGGGACACCTGTGAGATCTGGACAGTCTTCCCACAACTAAGTGAAGTCATTGAGTCACCTGGCTGATTTTAGGCCTGTCTTGAGTAACTGAAATACATGTCTAGGTATTGTGATTAGTTACTTAAGGTATGTCAAAAGGGAGTGCTTTGAGACCATGTGGTAAGAGGATGTAAATAAAGCCTGCACCTTGATTCTTGACAATTTCCTCTGAGAATTCAATGTACTTGAATACTTGAATCATAGGCTGGAAAATAACTGGTTTGGGGTTTTGGGGTCTTTTTTGTTTGTGTTGTGTTTTTTTTTATGCAGGAATCTGAGCACTTGAAACTTGTAGAAAAGCGTGCCATCTTAGACTCCAAAACTCCAGAGAAAATGAAACACAGTCAGTCTATTTTTGAAGATGGGCAGCTACCAATAGAACAAAAGAAAAGGAAAATTCAGAGAAATCTCCGGACATTGGAACAAGCAGGGCTAGTGTCTTCAGCAACTAAGTACCAGGAAATTATAAATGAGATCGCCAAGGTAAATGGAACATGCTTCCCTGTATATTGATGGGGTTTAGGCATCTAGCCTAAATCCATTTCAGCTAGAGATGTACAATATGCATTCTCCAGAGAACGCTATGCTAAATCACTGAAGTATCCACATAAGAAACAAATAATTTTTGTTGACAAAACAAGTGAAAGATAGTACTTTCATGCATAACTACCTGAACTGAATAACATACAACTACAACTTTGTTATCTAAATTTGGTATTGATGCTGGTTTAATTTCTCCAGTACAACTTATTTCAATATGGCTGTTTATTTTTCAAAAGGAATCAGAATTACCCATCAGTGTTTCAATTAATAATTAATGTAGTCTTCGTAAGGTCTAAAAAGACATTAAAAACCCCCACACATTCTCTGACTGGTATTAACACCGATCTGCAGTGGCCTGGTAGGACACAAGGAGAATAGCGGGCTAATGTGGTGCCCATCCTGAGATTGACAAAGCACTTGGCCTGCTGTGTACAAATATACAAATTACACAAACAGGAAAATCCTGTTCCAAGTCCACAGCTAATACTGGCTGTAAGAATCTTAGTGTATTGGATTATCTTTACTCATGAGTAATATTGGATTATCTTTAATTATGCATGAGTAAATTACTCATAGCTCACATAAGTGACTTATGTATTATAAATATGTATTTTTTTAAGTTGCAAATATATTTGAATATATAAATGAGCAAATTACTCATGTGAGCTAAGTCTCTAATATAATTAGTCACGTTGCACCTACTCTGAAGTGCCATTTTAAAGCCCTGCTTAGTTCAGGTGTGTGCATCTGCTTCTACTTGAGATAAAACCATTCTACATATGTGTTCAGTGCCCCATTCCTTTCTATTTCTCATCTATAAGCCCAGATGCTTTGTTTTGAGCTGTTAAGGCAATCTGAATATTGGGATGAGCCTTAGGATTGGAAGCTGCTTTTATTTTACTTTTGACTATCTCAACTCAACCATTACCTTCAGCCCAAGCTCTAGTTTAGCAGTAACTAGTTCTTACCTCGTAGAAACCCAAGCCTTCATTTCTTAGGCCTCTCACCAGAAACTAGCTGTGAGAAAGCTTTCATTTATAGCATGAAGATGACTTCTTCCTTATGACTTCTGTCTGTCATGCCACGGAGACCACAACAGAGTTCAAGACACTACCACTTGTATACATGAGTAGCAATGTGATTGTTGCCTTCTGTACAGTCATGTAAAATGTAGTACTCGCTGCTAGTACCGTGCTTGTCAGTACTAACACGGCAGTTCATGCTTTCTCCCAGTTAAGTCTGGTTGTGTAATTACATATTTGAATTGCAATAAGCTGAGACTTTTTAAAATATCAAATTAATAAACCTATTACATTAACAAATTTATTTAGGATATCCGGAATCAAAGAAGATACAGACATCATCGAAAAGCTGAATTGGTGAAACTCCAGCAGACTTTGAATGCACTTAACTCCAAGACAGCATTTTATGAAGAACAAATTAATTATTACAACACCTATATAAAAACTTGTTTAGACAACTTAACAAGAAAGTGAGTTGAGTCTTGTCTTTCAATATTTCAGTGTGTTTTATCAGGAAGGAGGAGAGCAGGTGTTAATCCATTGTTGAAAGTTTTGATTCCAACAGATTGACAATCCATGGATTAAAAAAGTTCATGGGAGTTGTCACTGTGACCTGAATCAGAACCTGGAAAGTAAACTCTTGCATTTATTTAATGCTGCCCTATGGAAAGAGCCCTGAGGTGTTTATGTGTTTGCAATATATTTAATTGGTGCTACTTTGCAGATCCATTAGCATGCTTTGAAGTCATGCAGCTTTGGGAAGTAATTATTGATTTTCATCCTTCATTAAAAGGATTCGGGTTTGTCTTTAAAATGGAAAAGGGAGAAATAAATGCCTAAAGAACTTTACTTTTCAAGTATAATGCAGTTACTTGAGAACAAGCCCCCCTGCCCATGGCACTAAAGTGTCAAAATGAAAACATTTTACTGACATAAACAGGAGTTTTCCCAGTGCATACCTCATTGATCCAGAAATGAACTCTAATGGCCAACTTATTTAACACCTATGTCACTCTATGCTTACAAATTGCTCTTTTAGATTGATGATTGTGGACTCTTTTTCAGCCAGGGTTGCATTTCACAATAGAGTTTAAACAAGTGCTAAAAAATGTTGATTTAAAATCATTGCTAAAATGTTTAGACTACTCACTGTGTTAAATATCCCTCTAATTCTTAGGTTTATTTTGAATGTTAATTCTATTCGTTAATAGGAGTTCAAGCAGGCAAAGAGTGAAGGAAAGCTAAATATGTCGAGAAGATTAGTTGAAGTATGAAAGACCTGATAGATAAATCAAAATTGATTTTTCTTGTTCTCTTCCCAGAAATTCACGGAGGTCAATTAAACTAGATGGAAAGGAGGAGGTGAAGGTAAGCAAGAAGCTGAAGCAGGCCTCATTAAAGTACACAGCTGCAAGACTGCATGAAAAAGGTGTCATCCTAGAAATTGAAGATCTTCAAACCAACCAGTAAGTGTGGTGTAAAACAATTCAGAGCATTTTCTAATCAATAGCTTAAGGGGGCTAGCTTTTGTTCTGAAATCTTTGCAATTTCCTGTGCCACACCTAAAAGTACCTCAGACTTTCACATGCAGAGAATGATCAAGCATAATTGTCGCAATTCATTTTTTCCCTTGTACCTTGCCATATGATTACCTTTGGAAAATATTTCAGTAAGCCTGTTCTGGCATTAGCTTAGATGAAACCAGTACAAGTGTGTCAGCACACACTCACTGCTAATGACTGACTTGTTAAGCAGTTGTAGCAGGTTTGGTTTGGGTTTTTTTTCATTTATTGACTAATCACTTTCATATAACTGAGTAAACACCCGGTTTTCTGCATTTCCTCACTACTGCAAGATGAATGGGTGTGGTGGTTTACCATCCCTTTCATATCTACCCATTTTGAGTCCACCATAGTGAAAATTTTCCATCCTCTGCACCCTTCTATCAGTCTTCTGCATGGGAAAGAAGTTTTCTAGGTCGCAATCTTTTTCTGAGTGGGCTCATCAGGGAGAGGAAGCCACAGGAGGCAAACTGAAACCAGAGAAGAATGTGTATGCACCTGCAAGGAAACACTCAAGTATGACAGAACAAAAATCCAGCTGCCCTGTTCCTGTGCTGTGGACGCTTGGTCATCTTTGTAATGGAGTGGTTCATTTGATGCCATTTACACTGCTTCTACTCAGAGTTCTTTTGTGTTCTGCAAGCTTTTTCCCCAAAATGGTATCTGGACAGCTTACCTAATCAATTAACCTTCTTTTTGTTTTGAGGTTTAAGAATGTGATGTTTGATATCACACCTGGAGAAGAAGTGGGTGACTTTGAAATCAAAGCAAAATTTTTGGGGGTTGAGATGGAAAAAGTGCAGCTCCATTTCCAGGTAGAGTTTGAATTTTGTTATTTTGCTATATAGTCACAGTTGCATTTCCTCTAAATATAAACTATTCCAGATTTTTTTTAATATGTATTCATGAGCTCTTTGATCAGCACAGAGCAGTAGATCATGTGGAGAATAACCATGTAACTTCTGTAGGATGCTGGACACAGAACTGGGTTAATGTTTATATTAGGGCAACTGTATGAAACCAAATGCCACATCATTTCAGTGGCAAGCAGCAAATACCAACAGAAAGTATAAATACACAAAAACAGTATTTCTCCTGACTTGCTGTCTACAATTTTGGGATTCAGAGGACATGTAATATTTTCTATACCTACCCAATAGTTGCTTGTAACTGTTTAAATTGTAAAGGACCTGGAGTTTGAGATAGTTATCACATGATGAAAATGACCCCATCTTGTTGCTGTAAGGTATGAATTAGATACTAATGATTTTATTTCTGATTACAGGATTTGCTTCAGATGCAGTATGAAGGTGTGGCTGTAATGAAAATGTTTGATAAAGCTAAAGTGAATGTGAATTTGCTCATATTCTTGTTGAATAAGAAGTTCTATGGAAAATAAGTGTCTTCAGATATCATGGCCTGCATCCATCAGTGGGGAGTCTATTCAGTATTTTTTGCTTTTAAACATTTGCTTGGAGTTTGTTGGATGCTTTTTAACTTAAAAAAAAAAAAAAAAAAAAAAAAACTAAAAAACCAAATGTTCAGAGGAATGTACACAGTGCCTTTTAAGCATTGATAATGAAACTGAAAAATAGGAAAAAGTTCAAACAGTTCCAGATTTCATTGGTGTTGGTACTTTCCAATCAAAATATTTAGGACACTCAGCTATTGTGGTTGTATGGATTTTAAGGTAGGCAGAAATTGAATTTAGTTGAATATATAAACCTCTTCCTATTAAACATTTTAAAATGCCCTCAGATATATAATATAGTTCTTATTAGACTCTAAGTATTTACCAAAAGAAATTCTAATTTGTTTCTAAGGGATAGTTTGGGCAAATAGTTACATACTGAGCCTATTTTCTGGCAGTTGTCAACTGTAAAGCAAACTTATTGTGCAATTCAAAATTTTTATAGGTAATTATAAAGTGACAGTAACGTCTTACTGTACAAAAATATATTTTGTGATTCATTCCTACTAAATGCACTACTGCCTCGTGTAAAACGATGTTTTCTACTTTCACAGCCTTTGGAGTGGCATTGGGGAAATCTGAATAGCAAACAGTTGTTGTTCAGTTTGAAGTATTTGAATACATAAATTGTGCCTGTCTGTCTTTTTTTTTTTTGTAAGAATATAAATGCAATAAAATCAGTATTTAGATTTTTTTAAATATTCTTTGGAGATTGTTCTATGTAAAATAAACATTACCTAATTAAACTGGCTTGGCTCCTAAATCTGGCTCCTAAATTAAAAGTGTCAGTAAAGTAGCAATCTAGATGGTAGTAGTGAAAGAAGTTCTTCCACTGCTTTTATAAAATTGAATCTAATTAAGCTTGATGGTCCTCACAGTACGCTTTGGGAAGGTCACTCAGCAGTAAAGACTTCATGGCCTTTATGCCATTGAACATGATGATGACTCTGCTGATGAACTACCAATTATATCTGCAGACCAAAAGTGTGTACAGTAGGTAATGTGATAAATAGATAAACTAAGAGAAAATATTTTCTACTCTCACTTTCCTTGTGACATATATTTTAAAAGATGAACAGTGAGGGGTTCTGGAATGCATTGTAAAAGCACATATTAAGAAATATTAATTCTGAAGGTGGAATGAAACAGTGTAAAGTCAGTGGTAGATATATAAACTACAAGTTTAGTTGGTGCACTGACCTGTGGTATTATGCACAATGAAAAAATGATTACACCTACTAGAGATATTCATTTATGCATGGCATTAAATTTGAACACTTGGCTACTTTAAAACAGCTAATATCCCTAACTAAAAGGTAAACAGCTCCTATGTGCTTCCATTTTTATTCTAGCTAGTTATGTACAAGCCATTTTAATGTGACATAAATGCTGCAGTATTAATACTCTGGCTCACTTAAAGTAGCTGGATGGGAAGGTGAAAGCAGCACTTTTATTTCCGAAGGAAGTGAATTGTACTTGAATATGATTAAATTAGCAATATTTTGTTTCCCCCTTTTTTTTGTAATGAACTTTTTGACAAATTCTAGCTGAGTGGGTAGGTCTGCATAGGCGGGATGATAATTTTACAAGACCAGTGCTTTGAGGTAACGTGTCAAAAGCCTGGAGTTCTGCTGGTTCTCTCACTAGAGCCCCACAGCCTTTGTGGGAGTAAGTCACTCCTGGATATGCCTTTGTGTGACACCCTTGACACGTCTAGTGACTGCTTAGTTGCAATGCGAACAGCATGTTCCTCAGTTATTCCCTGATGTATGCAAGCTTAGGAAAGCTTATTTGGTTCCCAGGTAATGACTCATGTGAAAGGTAGTCTGTGTGCTAGCACTCACCTTTTACAACCATTTCTTGGACTTGCTGTTTGATGTGTACTAGAAGAACAGGAACTTACATTTAATTTCTTCAAACTCTTTTTGAAGCTTTTTTCTTAATTAACTAGTTCAGTTTAGGGCCTTGACACTGAACAATGTTCCACAATGATTCCTACCTAAAGTTTGCACCAAGTACCACGCAAATGAGCAAAGTAATTCTGTGCCCACCCACTCCTGTCCTATGCTGCGGACAGCTACTAAATACAACAACAAATAAAGGCTTTTTGGAGGCTGCAATTTAGGGTCTTCCAAGTTCGATAGCACTTGATGAAACCAGTTTCATTTGTGAAATGATCACTGGTGCAAAACCTGAGGAAAAAGCCAGTACAGCTGAATAGAGTCTACACATCAGTTGTCACCATACGAGAAAATGCATCTTTGAAAGACTTGCTTATGTCTCAACTTTGTCTTCCTTAACTGGTGATAGCAAAAAGAAATTATAAAAGCAAATTAGTCTCTGTCAGCTAACCCCCTAGTTTGCATTTTCTACTACATGTCTTTAGAGTTGACTAAGAGTGCTTGGCAACTAAGTTTTTTGGAACTTAGCCATTTTGATGGGGCTCTGAAGCTCCAAAACTATCCACAGAATTGTGGATAGTTTGGCCAAGTGGACAGAAACACTATCACAAGCAATAGTTTTGTTCCATTTCACTTTGAACTTATCTGCAAACCTTCTTCATTAGCGTTTTGTTTTGCTTTTAAGAATACAGGAACAACACAACAAACTTTCATTTAACAGCAAATCTGAAGTATGACAACTACATCTGATTTCAAAAAGTTCATAAATAGACAACCCTCTTCCCGGAGGACTGATTTAATCTCTGAGATATGCTTCTAACCTCATCCTCCTTGAGCGTTAACTACCCGCCCCAGGCATGCACCAGGGTAGTCTGCATTAAACAGCAGAAGGATGGCTCCTTCCCCAAATAGCAAGGTAAGCTACCTTACAAGATAGTTGTAGGCTTTTTTGGTAAACCTAGTGTGTTTAACAGGAAAAAAGTTTTGTCCCGTAACTTGCTTCTGCCAAAAAACAAAGCTCTGAAAAAGGTGCAAGTAGAAGAATTAAGAAGTGGTAACTGGTAAAAGCTTTAGAAGTCAGGAACTCTTCACCTCCATTACAGTTTTATTTAGAGAGAAAGTAGCAAGCTGACTTGCATAACTACAGGATACAAAAATTAAATTTGGTTCCCACATGCAGACAGGTAATTTAACAAACATAGGGTTGGGTTTTTTTCATTCACTTTGCTCTGCTTATAGTAATCTCATTTACAAAGAGGAACCCTATGACTGTTGTTACATCTGCAACTAAGGTACTCCCTGCAGATACAATCTGAGCTTCCCTCCTTATCTTTCACAAACTCTGGAGACTGGTTTATGCCTCAACCACTGGCTCACTGGTTAAGGCTTCTTGAAACTTACAAAATATAAATATTGAATATGTATGCTTTTCTGAGGTCTGGTATAACATTTACAAACACACACTTATTTTAAGAAAGACTGATACTTAGTTCACTTCTAAGTGAACATGCCTTTGGATATGTTTATAGACCTGTGATACTACAGGAAGGCCCAAGAATAGCTTCACTTTCTCTTCCCAAATAGATGAAATTATGTCTAATTAAGGTCTTTTCTAAACAGATGAAGAGTAGTTCATGATTAAGTATAAGGTGCTTTGTGTGGGTTGCATAGTGTGTTTGGGATCATAGAGCTGTAGAAAGGCTGGTCAGCTGTAAAACTTCTATTTATTATAGCTCTACACAAAGCGGAGTCAGTCCCAACAGTGCTCTAACATAGCAAGTGTGAGGATTGTGCGAAGAACATCATGGAGACATAGAACTTACTGGGAATCAGTACTTGCCACGAGGAGTATGTATTTTCCATATATTTTAGTTAAGATAAAGGCTTCCTTCCCCCTCCCCCCTCCCCCCCTTTTTTTTTATCTGCATTGCTGTAAACAAGACATACAGTTGAGGATAGAACAGCATACCCTAGCAAACCAAAGAGTATCCATTTATAAAGCCTTTGATTATGCTACAGGCCTAAGAAATACAAAGCACTCAAACCACCAGTGGGATAAGTATTTTCAAAGAAAAGAGCCTAAATAATAGCTGCAGAGTTACCAAAATATTTTCCTCCATAGCTTTCATATCGTTTTGAGTTCAACCAGCTCTGGTCCAAGAGCAGCTCTGGAGGACAGAACAGGCTTTCCTGTCCGAGGCACGTGCCGCCGCCACCACTTCCTCAGGGGTCTGGCCAGAACAGGCATGAGGACTGCAAAGCTGGGTAACGAATTGCTTTTAGGTTGTCCCGTATTTGTGGAGCAGTCAGCTTACTGAGCCCATGCAATACAAGCAAGCTTTGATGTTGTCTACTTCATACAAAGCAGATTTATGCATTAAAGAGCTTTTTGGAAGGAGCATGATCTTTCAGTTATGAATAATCCAGGTACTTCAGCCGGCCGTGTAAGCACGCTCCTGCGGGGCATTAGCAATTTGGATTCTATACAGCAAATCTGGCAAACTTAGCTTAGACTAATTCTTTGAGAGTAACTCTCTGTTCCGCACCTCCTGCCTTCTCACCCTGCCCGGGCTCACGACCCCTTCCCCTTTCTCAGCCGGGTGCCAGCGCTTTCCGCTGCCGTTTTCNGGGCCCGCGGTCGCTGCCCGCGCTGCTCTGCGCCCTGGCGCTCCTCGGCCGCCCGCGCCCACCGCCCGCCGCCGCGGCCCGCGTCGGTGAGTCACCCCCGCCGTCCTGCGCGGGGGAGCTGCCGGGGCACGGGGGGGGGACGGGACGGGAGGGGAAGCGGGTCCCCAGCCCCGCCGGGCCTGAGCGGTCCCGTCGCCGGTGGGGTCTCCTGGGAAGCGGTGGCCGGGCACCGAGGGAGGAGCCCCCGGCCGTCCGGCGAGCTGCGGGCGGCGGCACCGCCGTGTGCCTTGGCAGCGGGGCCGGAGCTGTGCGCCTCGGCGGAGGAGAACGAACAAAATATGCCTTAGCGGACAGCATCGTTGGGCTGCACGCAGCCAGGTCAAGAGTCTCCGGCTTTGAAGTTTTAATTGGAGTTTAGGATTGAGTTTTCTTTGGCGTCGCGAAACGCTGCTCTTGGTTTGTCCTCGTAGCAGCAGCAAGAGAACAGGCTAAAACATAAAGTTAGCCTGGGAAGCAACGTCAGAGAGGTGTTTTTTGAGAACGGTTGGGTTTTTTTTAATAAAGGAAATGTCATAGATCTGAAATGCATAGATCTAAGACAGACACAATGCCACAGGTAAGGCTATTGATGGTGAAGAATGGTTGCAGTTGTCCCACGGCTAAGGAGGTGGCCAAGCAATAGCAAATTATGATGGAAAGAAGTGACCAGGCTGTTGAGATGTGCTGGTGGCCTTCCTTGAAGAACTGGCATTGCCTTTCATTAACAACTTCAGAAGACAGAGTGCCAGCTGAATTTTTAGGTGGTGCAAAGTTTGGAAGATCTGCCAACACAAAATAGTTCAGAATATCCACCCTGAGTAGAGGATCTTTATGGTTATTGAATTAGAAATAGCGCTAATAACAACATTAGTGCTACAGCTGGTGAGACCATGGATCCGACTAGCTCAGAGCTTTTCTGACGATGCAGATGCTGAGGGAAGGAAGGTAAGAGAAGACATGTATGCATGTAACCTCCTAGTTTCTGGTAGAGGTGCAATGATACAAAATGCAAGATTATGCACTTAGAGATGAGCAGTGTTTTTTTTCTGTAAAATTCAGTTTGACATTGCTTTCGGTCAAATAGTGATCATAGTGCTGCTGTACAAATAACCTAGCCCCATGAGATGCCTGCTGGGAAGACTCAGCTCAAGCTCTACATACAGAAAATGGCTGATTAGATAGATGCAGAACTAACGGGAAATTTCAGAGTGTGGCATACTTTGACTACTAAAATGAAGACTGAAAGGGGACAGAGCTAATCTTTGTAATTATGCTGGGAGGGAAGTATCAGAGAGGGCAAATAACTTTGGCTAAACAACTTTTTGGCACAAGGACAAGTGGGAATGAAGACATCACACAGTCACGTTCGTATTGGAAGTCGAAGGGAAAATGTCCTTATTAAAAAAAAAAAAAAAAAAAAAAGTGGTGTAAAAGACAAACTATACATGTTAATGCTTGAAAGATTGTACTGTTGGGTGCTACTCTTCCAGTTTATGGAAATATTCAGACTTGTTTTGCCTTTTGTAATTATAGTCGTCATTAACGAGCACCCCCCCCAATTACACTATTTGCTGCTTCCTGAGGAAATAATGCTTGAAATAATTATGGTATTACATCACTTTGAAAAGAAAAATTCAAACAAGTTACTTCATGCGCAGTAAAACTAATAAACCCTGGCCATCTGAACATGTCCTATTCTCTCCTTGTCCTCGCTCCCATTGTAATAATGTCATTTGCCCACAGTCCCAGATAACCTTCCCTGTTTCCACCACAATGTACTTAATTCCCGTTGCCTCTGCAGTGCTGTATTCCCAGGTCTGCTCTGCCCTTGCACCTGCAGCTTCTCCCCTACTTTTCCCGTGGTCCTTCAGTATTCCCAGTTACCACATTACTGACCTGTACTGGTCCTGCGGGCAGGTGAAAAAGCAGCAGCTTGGCAGAGTTTTGGCACTAGGTGCTTGCAGATTATCCAACCAAGGTGCTGCCAAGGTGGCTGGCTGAGGTCTGAACCTGCCTGGACCTTCCTGCCTTGGGACACCAATAGCCAGAGAGAGAGATGTTATCATTGCTTGAAGCCAGTGCCTGTGGTGAGATAGATTTGAGAAAAGAAAGCAAAAAGGAGCAGACATCTGGATGCAAGAAAACAATAATTTAGGAAATTGTGTTCAAATTGTTACTATATCACTCATGTAATACAATAATGAATTCTGTATAAACAAAGATATAGGCTAAAAAGTTTTTTAAAGACAATACAGTGTTTATTTTTACAAAAGCAAGTAATTGTCATAAGTCCTACAAGATTGTATCTTACCCTTATTATAAATGTGTCTGGCAGGCACTACGCATTCTGCCTGTGAGTACCTAATTTATGGGCTACTGAGTAATTTAACATCTAGATGCTTATCACTGTGGATTATACAAAGGGGAGATAAAAGAAGCAGATTTTTTCTTGTAAACCAGCAGTATGGGTCCAGCTGTCATCAGTAAAGCCCAGAAATTGGTATTAATTGTTGCCTAGCAGCACATAGGGAACATATTTAATTGGCTTGAGTAGGAGCCTGTTCTTTAGTTTTCCACCTCACAAAGATATCTCTTGGGACATGAACATTACCAGTTTGTAACATCATGTCCAGATTTATGGGTTTTCAGAAATACTTTGAAATTTTGTTCTGGAGCTCAAAAGTGCTTTTTAAGATTGGTTGAAGCTGTTACCTTTTTTTGCTTTCTATTTCTCCTTTCACAGAACAGTATGCACAGTAGCCCCTTGCATATGAAAGTAGACGTAAAAGGAAATTATAAAATATCTCGTTGTAAAAAACAAGCAAACAAACGAACAAACAAACAAAAGCAGTGTCTTTCACATACGCAGAATATGCATATGCTGATCATGAGACCTACAATACGCAGTACTCGATGGAAAACAGCACAGTATAGATGATCAAAATCAACAACCCCAAACTTACTAAACTTTATACATAATTTCTCTGTGTCCTTGTTGGAGAATTAGTGCAAAGACCACAGGCAATAAAAGAAGATTTCAGGCAATTTTGGTATCATACTGATTCTACATAATTTTTGCCTTTCAGAGTCATTATTGGAAGCAACGAAAAGACTGTATGTATGGTGTTCAGTGTCCTGACTGCACACCACAGGGATAAAATCTCAGTGCTTTATCCTGCTCTTTCTTTGTTCTTAGTTTCTTAGTCCTGTTCTTTTATACCTATTTATGTTTTATGAGTACTTTGATACAGCTGTTAACTGTCATATCAGCAATGAGAATATGATTAGTCATAAAAATAGTAATCCACCAGGTTTGACCTCCTCCAAAAGGATCAAATGACAGCCTAGCAAAAATAAGATGACTGAACATCTATGATCATTATACAAGCTTTACCTCTGTTTTTCTAACAGTTTATTTGTATTACTAAAAATTGCTTAAGCTGTAGTGAAATATGTTTTAGACAAATTATATCTACAGCTTTAAAACAGCTAGAAAGGAACATCTGACAGATTCTGGTATAGCTGTAGCTATGTAAGAATAGTTTTAAAATATTTCCTGTAGAGCTACTGTATTGACTGTCTTGTACTATCCCAGCTTATAGGTAATGCCCATGTCCCATTACTGACCTTTATGTTTATTGTCAAGGTTCATTAAGATCTTTTGAAATAATATGACATCATTTCATCCTGTTCCCTTCTGTGAATAAATCTCCGATCATCAGCTTTTTCAAATAAACACTGACAGAAAAGGAGTCCAGAACCTCAGGGCAGTAACTGTCTTCCTTTCTGCTTCAGAAAACATGAAGTGCGCTATTGTTTTTTGTAATAATACACAGACACTGTGTCATACAAACATACAGGTAGCTTTGCAAAGGAACAGATATGTGGCTATCAGTCTTTTGAATCAAAATTAAATTGATTTTCACCAAGAAACTTTAAATTCCCATTCTCTATATTATCGAGTAGCAAAGAAATAGCAAGTTTGAGGTCTCATTGCATTTTTCCATAGAGCTGGCTTTCAAGTAGTGCCTCACGTCATCTAGGTTCCAGGTGGAGATGTGGACTGAGCACAGGACACAGCATGGAGGTGTTGTTAACAGCATCAAAGTTGTCTTCAACCCTGAATGTAAGAGGTCTTTGCTTATGCAAAGAACACATAGTTTACGCAAGTTAAAGTATCATTCCAGAGAATTTTAACTAAACTAAAATTATTTATGAAATGTTTTTGTCCTGAATTATTTTACTAGGATTCTGCTTTAGAAAATTTGATAATGCAGTAATGCAGACTCTAAATCCTTTCATCTCAGAAAGTTCTAAGTAAGTTAGCTCCACGAATTCAGGATATAATTAAAATTATTCACAATGTTCAAGTAACTATAAGTGATAGCCAAGACAAAGGTCAGTAGTTGATAAAAGGTAACTGGCCCAATCATAATTTTTTTCTTTTAGCATATTTTCATACTATTCTAAATTAGGAGTCACTGATGAGAAATGGGTCAAGTTACAACCAAGTGCTTCTGGATTAAGTGACTTAACCTCAATCATTAAAGGTCAGTGACTCTGACTGGTTTCCTCCCTTGTCCTCCGAAAGTGAGGCACTGCAGCACTGCTAGCTCAGGTGAGGCAGTGCAGGCAAAGCCCATCAAAGTTCAGGGATACTGGGATGAGAGAGGTGCTTGCTGGAAGCACCTCAGTTACCACTTCATGCAGAAGTCATCTTGGCAATGCAGTTCCTGACCCCAGACACAGGTTTACCCTCCCTCTCATCAAGTCCATTTATATCTGAGTTCCCCAAAACCATGCCTTCCTCACATGAAACCATGTCACCTCTTCATTTGGTGTTCCACACTGTTCTTCAGTGGTGGAGAAACCAAGAAGGACATGTAGACCTGCGGGGACTAGGTTCATCATTGTATTCTGTTTCAGAAATTCTCTGCTTTAGAAATGGCGGTGGAAAAAATACATATTCACAGCATTCAAAGTCTTTAATTCATAAAACTTGAATGTACTAGACATACCAGAGGTACTGTTCAAGATTTTTTGTCACTCTTAGCGATATCTTTACTATGGAGGCAAGCCTCTGTGCATGAGAAATTAGATTAATACTGATGGTGTCAATTGTGACAGATTTCTATTGCAATGATCATTAAGTACTGGAAATAACCTAACTATTTGATGTAAGCCACAAGATGGTTAGAGGTGATAAATACAACTTTGTGCTGGACCTGAACTCTGCTGAACTAGGAGCTGGCTCCTTCAGCCATCCAACTGCTTGGACTAAACTTTTAGAGTAAGGTTAAAGATCTATAGTTTTGCCTTTTGTTAATGTTCTCTTTTAGATGGCAGAATAGTTTATTTAGTGCCCTCTGTGGAAACACTGAATCTCACATACTTCTGTGCATTTGTGTTTCAGTGCAAGTACTAAATTGTACCTACTGCAGTCTATGCAACAAGCTCCCAGACTGAAACTCTCATACAGCATCTTTTTCCTGGCCTGCAGAGGTTGCAATCTGGTCACTTTGCATGCGAAAACCATCATCTGAAACACTTCCCCTCTTTTGTCCCCTTTGCCCTCAAGAGTGCTGCTTGTGACACAGCATGATACTTACAGCACAAGAGATTCAAAAAATCCTCAGATTTCCCTACCACTCCTCTCATCTCCACCCCCCGGCCCCCCCC
>VXBL01008187.1:0-26118 GCA_013400195.1 Aramus guarauna
AAGGACTTGGGGTGTTGGTGGACAATATGAGCCAGCAACGTGCGCTTGCAGCCCAGAAAGCCAGCCATATCCTGGGCTGCATCGAAAGCAGTGTGATCAGCAGGTCGAGAGAGGGGATTCTGCCCCTCTACTCTGCTCTGGAGAGACTCCACCTCAAGTACTGCATCCAGCTCTGGGATCCTCAACATAAGGACATTCAGCTGTTGGAGTGAGTCTAAAGGAAGGCCATAAAGATGATCAGAGGGCTGGAGCACCTCTCCTGTAAAGACAGGCTGAGAAATTTGGGCTTGTTTAGCCTGGAGAAGAGAAGGCTCTGGGGACACCTTCCAGTACCTTCCAGTACCTTCCAGTACATAAAGGGGGTGTACAGAAAAGTTGTGGAGGGACTGTTTACAAGGGAATGGAGTGATAGGACATGGGATAATGGCTTAATGGGATAATGGTCTTAAGCTGAAGGAGGGTAGATTTAGATTAGATATTAGGAAGCAATTATTTACTGTGAGGGTTGTGAAGCACTGGAACATATTACGCAGAGAAGCTATGGATGCCCCATCCCTGGAAGTGTTCAAGGCCAGGTTGGATGGGACTTTGGGCAATCTGGTCTAGTGGAGGGTGTCCCTACCCATGGCAGGGGGGTTGGAACTAGGTGATCTTTGAGGTCCCTTCTGACTCAAACCATTCTATGATTCTATGAACTTATCTATCATATTGCTGTGTAACCTTAACTTCTTTAATTGCCAAAATTACTTTTTAAAAATATGCCTTCACCTCTGCTTGGACTCTCTTTTTAGATTTGGATAGCTAAGAGGCCTGTCAGCCTTTCAGGAGCTTCCTAGAGCAGTGAAAGGAAAACAACAGCATTGAGACTTAGTTCTTTTGTAGACCTGCATCACTACAGTCAATCTTTATTTCAAACACGGTAAGTCCACAACCTGCTTACTACCTGAGTATAATCTTATGCATAGAGACTTTGTAAGCCTGTATCAGTCAATTATTTATATGCTTTTCCATACTTGAAGCAGTTTTGCCTTCAAGCATGGTGTGTATAAGAGGGTTGGATACCTTTCTAGGCTCAGACCAATAATCAAGTTACCAAAGTTTAACAAGTTAACACACGTTGTATCTCTGCTTATTTAAGTCCTTAGCAAAGGTGAGATAATGGCAGGTTTTAACATAACTTTCATTATGACTCATCTGTTAGAGGCTCATAACGTGCACATCTAACACAATTGAATCTCAGCTGATGCTCAGTTATCTGATGAGCTGCAGGGACTTGACTGTGTTTACATCCTGAGAATGGCATATGGACCCATCCAGGCAAAGTTTCTATGCAAATACAGAAGAAGCGGCATCTGAGAACAAGATTTGATCAGAAATACTTAGCAGTCCTCTCTTCAGTTGGAAGTGTAATTATGTTAAAAATGTAAAGTATAGTACCAGTGAGAACCTTGCCAAAGAGATTAAAAAAACAAGAAAAAACCTCTCTTCCTTTTCCTTTTCTCATATCCCCACCCCCAGCATTCCTTTTTAGTTAAATATTACGTTATACTTAATGCAACAGAAGAGTTTAACTAATACAAAGGCAGAATATTACTGCTGTGCTATTCTTATTTCAGGCCATTGGTTATGATAATAAAATATGTAATACCAAATTTTTCAGTAAGCAGAAGTCTCAGGCTCTAATACATACTTAAGCTTATTGATTACACTGGTTTATGTGATAATAAAAGTACAAACATATGCACACACCTTTTGCAAATAAGAAAAATCATTTGTCTTGTGCTATCTCCTTCTTTGTGCTTTTGCAGCAATTCAAAAGTCATAATAGATAATGGGAAAACAAAGTGTTTGCATTTCACGAATGACCTTGGAAAATTTGCCAGATTTCTCTGTACTGCAGTTCTAATATTGGGTAGGAAACATTCTCCTGCCGTAAACATTTGTGAGATCCTACAGTTCTTGGTGGGATGAAAGAGAAAATACTTTATTAATTCTACTTATTTTTTAACTATTACAAAGTGGTTCAATAGATATATTATTGTGAGCATAAATTTTTACCTAAAAAAAAAATAAAGTTAAGACACCATATGTTTTGTCCAGGTAAAAGGTGAATTTCTTGTTATTTTTAATTCTAATATATTTATGAAAGTTAAATATAAGAAAGATATACTACATATAGGTATATGATTTTTGAATGAAAAATTAATATAAGCAGACTCTTATGTTAGAATTTTTTCAGTAGCTGAGCGGTTTTTGGTGAGTAGTTGGGAAATTATTTTTAGAAGAGGTTCTGATGTACTCTCTACCTATAAATGGGTTTAATTTTAGCTGTATGTTCTTTTTTGTAGTTTGTCCATCTGAGCTTTGATACTTAGAGAAGTAGGTATGTATTTCTTTTTTTGACTTGTAATCTATTTAAAGACCAAAGGGTAAAGATAATTATATTAAAAAGAAAAAAAGAAAAAGAAGAAAAAATTATTTGCATGAGAAATTAAGCAATCCTAGACGTTGATCATATTGGGTCTCTAATATGGGAAAATTAACCAGAAATGTTGCCAGCAGCCTTAGTTGAGATCCTGAGTGTTAGCATTCATCCTGAGATACCCATCAGTACAGTGCCTTGAGCAGGATGGTTAGGCAGATCATAATGTAGACACTGCCACTGTCCATCCAGTCTGTCTCAGTGGAGATCTCTTCTCGCTCTAGACATAATTGATGAGGTAATTTCACTATTTTCATCCAACTCAGCTGTTGCTACAGGTGCAGGCACTTTCCCAAAAGGCTTATGAATTTAACTTGTTTACCCTCAATGGGTTGTATTCACCTGCCAGATGATGAAGCCACCAGAAGATCAAAGGATAGATAGCCTGCCTGCTCTGTTGATGTAATCCGTGTTTCTACTATTACTCTCTACAGGAGGCATGAAGATACATTTTCTTGCAGCTCAGACTTGAATGCAGCTGCAATGGGAGTTATGATCCAGTTAGTGTATCTCAAGGTCTGCAAGGTGCTCCTGCATCTGCCTAATGCAATGCAGATCTGTTTGGGATGGAGCCACATACAGTCTCCCTCTTTCACCCCAGCCAGTCTTTGCTCATCCTCGTGTAGCTTGAGCCCAGCACCTTTTACACACCTCTATTATGATTTATGGACTTCTGTGAGAGAGTGAAGCACTGGAATGCCTTAGGGCAGGTGTTGTTTTCTGTGTGGCTTTTATTTTGTTTTATTTTATTATCTTATAAAACAGCTTAATCAATGAACTCAAGCAGGTAGTAGAAACTGAAACTTTTGTTTATGGGGAAACCTTTGAGATTTATTTTGGCCATTTGTAAGTAGTGCCAACATTTGAGCTCTGCAGGAGGAAGAAATGGAAAATGACCTGATGTGCTTTTTTTTGGTGTGTGATGAGTCAAAATTTCTTTTCCTTTTCAGGGGCTCTACAAAGCAGAAGAGTGACAGGATTGTCCTATTTATGATGTTTGTTGTGCATCTGTGTGAAAATAAATAGATTATTCCATATGAATTCAAAATAAAATATATGGCTAAAGTAAATTTTACTTATGGATATTGATTGTATTGACTGAAACCTCCTCCTTACAAATTCCCTTGTTTGTATAACACGAGTGTTATCACTTGGCTGAAAAAAGATGTGTATAATGAATTTCGGCATTGCATATTTTACTTAACAGTGAACTGAAAAGCTTTTATTCTTTAGAGATTTGTGTTCTGATTCCCAATAAGGTGGTGGGGGTAATTATTTGTCTTTTCTTCCCTTTTTTTTTTNNNNATTTTTTTTTTTTTTTTCCCCTTTTTTTTTTTTTTTTTTTTTTTAATAGTAACACTTAGTATAATCCTGGGCTGTTTTTTTGTAGATTGTCTCTACAATCCTGCCTGAATTTCTGCACTCAAAAAAACTGCAATAAGAAAGGTAGAACAATTGATGAAGCCTGTTCCTGTTTCTCAGAAGTCTGTAGAAATTATATTTCTGATTTCACCCATACCTAAGCTAGGAAAGAAAACCTCTCTTTTTTCCTCCCTTTTTTGTTTTAAGAATTTTGCTAAATAATGATTGTCTTATGCTGATCAAGCACATCAGTATTTGTTAATAATTATACAGAAGGACAAAATGAAGCACAAAAGAAACTAAACCCCAAAATGCATTAGTCTGCATTCTCATGTGAGTAGAGTTAAATTACTCTCATACTACTTGGCTGAGGTGATGGCATATTGTATATTTTTTGTCTCTTGCTGCAATCACCTGTCTTCATCACATACAAGGTTATATATCTCCTCACAGGAGAGCTTTGTTAGAAGTATTATCATAATAAGACAGTGATGGCCACTTAAAACCTTGAGCACCTGCAAGTCTGCCTGTCTTCCTCTCAGTTGATTCCATAGAGTAGCTATTCCTAAATCAGATCCTTAGGTAGTCAAATGAAGACAAGTGGAATGAATTTGGACCAGCGTTCCCAGCAAATATTCAGAGAGAGGATGTCAGCCCAGAAAACATATCCCTAGTTGAGAGAAAGAGAGAAGCAGCAAAAGAAACATTGGGAAGATTATGTGAGGTTCAACATCAGCTAGCAGATTATGCTGAGTGGCTCTAATATTAATGATAATAATGCAACAGGTACAACATCTGGTTCACCACAAGGATCTGCAAGTACGAAGTCAGGTTTTAGAACAGTTTGTTTGCCTGAGAAACTCAGCGAAAACGATGAGAAAGAGAAAAAACAAATCATCTAACATGATACTTCAAAGCCAATTTCATTTAATAGAAAGTTAATATATGTCAACGATAATTAAATACATTGTGCTCACTGCCAGTAGAGATGAGATGGAGGTGGTGTAGGCACTTTAACCTAAAAGTTTTAATCTGGTTTATTTATGATTCTCCAGTTTCTAACTTCTAGGTTTAAAAGGGAGGTTTTAAACAATGACCAAACTATGTCATGTCCCATTTTATGATACCCAGGTTCAAACTTCACTCTATTTCCATCTACTTTTTTTTGTCTGCAGTTTACAATATGCAATATCTCCCAATGTTCAGAAATCCTCTGATCTCATTGTGCTGTAGATATACAGAATAAAAAAAAAAAAATAAATCACATTTTATGGTCTACAGAGACAACAGGCAGAGGATGCAAAGGACTGACTGGCTCTGCGCTATAGGTGATGGGTGTGTATAGGAGCACTTTTCCACGCAAACCCCTACCATCTCCCAATCATATGGAGGACTCTGCAGGCTACATACCTGAGTAGACATGAGCACAATTTGCTGAATTAGCTCAAGAGTTTAAATTGTCTTATATTCCAGTTCTCTCTGAGGCCATACGAATATATATGTGTATATATATGTGCACATGCGTATAAATGGCATTCTTCATGGCAAGTTCATTTTATCTTGAAAAGCCTGTCTTCAGCAAATAGTTATGGAGATCTATTTTTTTTACCCTGCTGAATACGGGGAGACTAAAGCATGAGACAATAACTGGATTCATCAGGATCAAAAATCTTTGGCAGAATCAACACAGAAAACCCAGGTCTCTTCAGTCACAGATTTTTCCTACCATGAAGCAACTTGTTTTACCTTTGCACACATCAGTTTGGTAACAATGACAGCAATTTTAATATTTGAAACCCCAGATTTGACACCGAAGTGTTTCAAAGGGCCTGTCTAGACAGTTCATTCTTATGCCATGGGTAGGTACCTAATCATTCTGTGCCTTAGTTTACTGATCTGCAAAATGGGAATAGGCTGAATCTGGCCCTAACTCTGGGAAAAATTCTGTCAACTCTATTGGCTGCATAAAAACTTAAGGATTTGGCCCTGTGCTGACAGTCAGTAAGCTGGAGTGCAAATGTTCTACATGTGCTATTTGACCTCTACAGCTAAGGATTTAAAACTTTAATTATAGGAACGAGAAGATGAGAACAGATTCTGAGTTAGCTACTTTTTTTGAATAGATATTCAGACTCCAGGGGGAATAGTGATTTGCAGGCTCATTGAGGGAGAAAAAGGATGTCCTTTCTTTCCTAGGTGTACGGGGGGGAGGAACAAAAGGGGGCCTTGATACTGTTCCATTAAAATAAATCACTTCTCAATCCAGGCGAGAATTTGTATCAGAATATTTGATAATCGAAACTTTACCAACAAGAGCAAATCAGAGAGGGCATTTGATTATGCAGGGCCAGATCCTGCTAAGCCTCCCTCAGAGGTGTCTTACTGAATTCAGGAGCAGATCAGTATGCAGAAAGTTACCTGGATAAGGCTGTTAGACAGTGGAGTCTATGAGAGAGAGAGCTGTGTCGCTTCTTTGTTCTGGGGAGAGTTGGCAGTGGACAAATTACAAGAGTACTAATCATACCGCCCGACCTCCAGCTGCCATTGAAATCAGTGAAAAAAATTTTCCTTTGACTCCAGCAGAGACAAGACAGGATACTTAGGGTTAATTAATTAATTACTTTCCAGAAAATACTTTGAGATCCTCTGATGTAGAGATCCTGTATAATGGCAAAGTGGCATTGTAATCCAGAGAGATGTTTAGAGATCTGTAATTCATCGATACCAGATTACGATCATTATAATTTAGTAAATCTGTTCATTTCCTTCCATTAGTGCAGAGAGACATTTTTAGGGTTTATATTCCCTAATCAACAACAGAAGCAGTATCTTGACACAGGGGAAAGAATGAAACCTGTAAAAAATTTGGTCGATGGGTCTGTCCAGAAATAAAATGTGACATAAATATGCTGAAATAGTGAAATACTTTACTGAGACACTCTCTTAAAAAGAGTGTGTGTGTGTGTGTGTGTGTGTGTACGCACATGTAAAAAATATCGTTACTTGATTAGTAGGATATTTCTTTCTGGAATTGAGCTACACATAATAAAGATTTCAAAAGGCAAAAAGCATACT
Organism: Aramus guarauna; assembly: GCA_013400195.1. Lineage (NCBI taxonomy): Eukaryota > Metazoa > Chordata > Aves > Gruiformes > Aramidae > Aramus > Aramus guarauna. The sequence continues at coordinate 6,920 of VXBL01008187.1, forward strand.
ACCATTGCAAATAAAGCATTCCAAAAGATAAAGTCTTTTCTTTCTTGTTTTGTTAGGGGGTTTTTTGGTAATGTTTGAAGAAGGAAGTAACTTTCACAAAGTACCACAATGCAATTCTCCCCTCCTTACTACCCCACCTACACTTTTAAACTTAATCCACTATTATTTCTTTGTAGAAGTTTATACGCACACCCATGCACCTATACACACAGATATTCTTACAGCTTTACTTTTAGTGTCCTTTTCAGATTCTTAGAGAGAAATCACCCCAAAGCACCCCTAAAAAACCCTCATATGCCTGAACATATATATATATTTAAAAGACATAAAGAAAGTTAAAGTTCCTGCCCCAAATGATTATTAACAGTAACAAATGGTCTGTCTGCATTCCCTTTCAGCTATAGATTTCGGTACATCTTATAAGCAGTCATTTAGTTTTGTAACACCCTGACAACATAGTACAATGTTACCATTCCCATTTTATAGATGAGAAGAACCAAGGCAGAACGATTAAACAAGTCACCCAAAGTTATACAAGGTCTGGGGCAGAGCCAGGAATAGAATCAAAGTCTCTTGAGTCCCTGACCTTCATATTAAACACAAGATCATCCTCCCTCTGTTTCTAGTTAGAGCATTCAGTTCACCCCATCTGGTGTGCATGTGTAATTTGTACCGGAGGGGTAATTCATCCCTAGAGGAGGGCAGGCAGGGCTTGCAAGGGGTGTCAGCTGTGAGCTCAAGATTTGCATAGCCTGAACATTCATCGAAATGAGAATTTCTCCCAAGGAGCATCTCTGGCAAACACATAAAAAGGGACAATACAAAACTGTGTTTAGACCTCTCCTAGCTCTTAGAAGGTGATTTTCTTCAACTGCTTTCTTCCTCTGATTGCAAAGCTAAAAATGAAGTTTATCTTTCAATAACCTCAGGCTTCATTTACTACCTTGAAACTGTCATTTGGTGTTTGAGACAGGTGATCATTTAACGTCTTCTTCCTATCCCTGCAGGGGACAGGCTGTTGATGGTGAGTGTGTGCTGATAGAACCAATTCTTTACGTGGCCTTCACACGCTTAATTAGCCAGTGCGAAACAAATGCCTCTCAGCTATCAGTGTCATCGTTGGAGCTCAGTAGCATTTCTTCCAAAGGAGTACTAAAAATTGGAGGGAAATAATTGCAATAACATTAAGGAGAACCTGAAATTATATGCGTGCATGTGCATGCACGTACACATGTATACACAAAAATGTACATATTGTATGGAAATTATATAAAGGTTCCCATTTCATGTTTTAAGAAAACCTCTCTGGAACCTGAGGAATTGTTTGTTATTTAATTGACAACTTAATTGATTATTGCTTCTTTTTGTGGCACCAATTAGGACACAACACTGATCTAAGGCAGTAGGTTGTCCTGGGAAGATTCCCAGCCAGATGGCTCAAACTCAGGCACTTCAGACTAGGGTAAGAATCCTAACTTTCTGATGCCTATCTAAAATGAAGTATTAAACTTGTTCAGATTCATCTAAGGCTAAAAATTAAAAGCATGCATTGGCAGAAGTCAGACCTGTCCTACTGTGAATTTGAAATATTTCAACTTCTGCATTTTTTAAATATTAGTCACAAAAAAATGTGTCTGATTCTGCTCTCATCAGTTCTCTGATGATATAATCCTGCTGTCATCAAGAGCTTTCCTCCAAATTTATGTCCCTGAATGAAAGTGGGAAGAGAATCAGGCTCGGTATCTGTGCTTAGAGAAAAAAGCAAGATAATTTGATTTGTTGTTTGGCATTACAGCAAGCAAAGTGTCTCTCACTTAAGTCCATAAGTTCCACAGCAATATTGGGCCACTTCCTGCTGAGGCTGAAGTCAATGAGCGTTTTCCACATGACTTCAGTAGTCAATAGGCTCATATTTGCTTTAATATTTTTCTTTCCCAGGGGAGCAAACCACTTCTGGTGACTTCCCCTAAGGGGTCTAATCAAGCAAACTGTTGTTATTGACAATGTGCTTTCCGGAGTTTGGCCCTTGGCAGCATGGAGCAGGAGGTGAGAGTGGCCAGAGAGCAGAGAGTTTCCTCTCTCCTCTGTGGAGCTGCCAAATTCTCACATCTTTTGCAAGCCTGTGATACTGTCCACTTGCTCCAGGTGTGTGGAGAGGTGACAAAATATGCCTTCGTCTTCCTTCAATAACCTGGCAGAGACTTCAGTTTGTTATTCCATCCCTGACCAGGATCACCTCTAAGAGGGGCATCTTGGAGACCTAATATATTTTGGGACCAATGTCTTAACAGGTGGAGATTGTACATTCAGCCCTTTCTCTTCCCCATTCCCAGCCTTCCCCTGGATCAATAACTGTGCAGAGATCTACAGTTACCCCTGCTTAGGCACAGATTTCTTCAGAGGAGATGGAGCTACTTACATGAGTAAATCTGGATTGGGCCCAAATTTAGTATTAAATCCTGGCAGTTCCAGAACTGTAGCTTTAACAAGGCTTATTTTAGATGAAGGCACATTTTTCAGTGCTCATAACAGCAGCACGATTCTTATTATACAACATTTAAAAGCAATAATTTCTGCAGATTTAACCTCATAGATTTTCTAATACAATAAAATTAAATTTAAAAAACCCTGAATGCAGCAGATATAACCCCTTCATGTGCAATTAGCAAATTTTAAATAGAAACTTTAATATTAACATTATTCTTTATGCCTCGATGAGTAGAATATTATTTAAATCGATATGACATAAGAGGATATAAATAATTCCTAAGTGTAGATCTAAACTAGAATTTCAGACCATATTGAAATGGCAAAAAATTATCAATTCCCTATTGCCCAATGTATCGTTCATTACAAGCCTGATGAGACATTTTTTTTTCAAAGAGATTAAATTAGCATTAGAGAGCTGATAAACATTATAAATAAATACAAAAAGCTATTCTGGAAATCCAGCGTAACATAAAATAAATGCCCATGCTCCACCAAATTTCATCTTCTTTCTGGTAACTAAGAAAATGTTGCAAGCAGACATATAAGTTGAGAGTGAACTCCTGCTCTCTTCACTGAAATAAAAATATAAACAAATTAAAACCTAGAAATGTAATTTAATTAAGGACAATTTTTTATTTCAAATAAACCTATAGTTCATAATGAAGAGAATTACAATTGATGTTTTTACTAAGGAAAATGAACTAAAAAGGGTCTCTGGGCTTCTTTGTAAAAATTAGATGAAATAGGTTTTTTTCTCTTCCACTAGTTATAAGAATAAATCTATGAAATCATCACAATCTATGACCAGAAAAATCCCTATAATCCATATATATGTTTTATCAAAGTAGTGAGGGCAACCCAAGAAAATCAGATGTAATGTAGTCTGAGTAGTTATTTTTCATTAACTACTTGTCTTCACAATTTCAGGACTGGCTTTTTGAGTTAGGTTTGGAGGAGGGTTTTTTTGGGTCCCTCTCCCTGCCCCCCGTCCCCCCCATTTGTTTTTGTGGTTGGTTGGTTGTTCTTTTGGTTGAGTTTTTGTGCTAGGTACTTCATCAATTCAGCTAATGAATGTTATTTGTGTGTGTGTGATGGCAACACATTGAGCAGGTAACAGACCTGTAAAATTTTTATGTAAAGTCACTTCGGGCTACAGGTCGTTTAGGTCCTTTCAGGTGAGTAGATCAAGGCACAAATCCAGTAACACTTTGCCAAAATTCCCTGTAAATACAAATTTGGCCTTTACAAAGTGACATTTGATTGCTACTTCTTATTAAGCAGATAAGAAGTAAATGACAAGGGTTAGACATTGCCTAAAACTTGCCTTCCTCAAGATACTTAATATGGAAGTTAATCTGAGTGAGGAAAAAAATATCTTACACAAAGCTTCTCTCTGTATTTCTCACAGTGCTTTTCAGAAAGCCAGAATACATCTCCCTTTCCAAGATTATCAGGGCAAAATAATTAACACACGGTACAGTTCAAGATTGTTTGATATCTACAGCTACAAAATACACATAGCCTAATGTTGTCTGACATGTGAACCTCACTTTTGCCATACTCTTAATTCAAGGTTAGAGTTTCACCCATTTCGTTTCTAAGGTTATGTTACAACCCAGTCTCCTGTTTGATGTTATTTTTTAGTGAAAAATCCAATTTCCAAAATTCTTCAAAACCTGAATCACCTGAAATAAGCTGGACCCAGGTCATGACATGAGAAGGGGAGTGAAGAAGTGCTCTGAACAAATTGCGCCTCAGCCATGGTGCTGAATGACGTGTTGTTTGTCGTGATGGGCAGCTCAAGTATGTGCTTTACCACTGTGAGAGTCAGTAAGGACGGACATCCACACAGGTGTTTATGTCCCTAATAATTACATTGCAAATTACCTGTGCCTTAAACTCTTCATGAAATTATAAATGTTTGTAATTCCATGACCTTGCCATCATAAACTCTTACAGGCCCCATGGCCAAGTCTTCACCAAGAGTAAATTGGCAGAACGCTAATGAACTTGATAGAGCTATACTGAACAGACAGAGTTAGTACCTCATGGAATCTGCAAGTCCAAATAACTAAAAAGAAAACAAATTAATATGAAAAGGAATAGGTAGGTTAGCCTACCTTTGAAGATTAACAGAAAGAAGAGGGTCTCACATGGAAACTAGAGAGAGGGAAGGAGGGAGGGAAGAAGGCCCAGGATTGGGAGTTATGAGAATGCAGACTTCCTCCTCACTGTTCTTGCTTAACTATGAGGGTTAAAAACCACAACAAAACACACAACATTTGCCTCAGTTTAGTTTCTCCATGAGATAAATCACAATGCGAAGATACCTTAATATTCACATTCCATAGAGTGAAAGAAGGCAAGAATTTCTCTACCTCAAAGGCTCATAGAAGAATAATCCATTTTCAGTTATAAAGCTTCATAAGAAGGCAGGCATTTGACAGTAATAAGGAGAAAATAATTTTATTTTCTAATAAATACCAAAACTTCTGCAGGCTTCCAAATCTCTCTGTAGAAATAGAGCTGCTCTGGATAGAGCACTTCTCAGTACTACCACTAGTCTTCAAAGTTTCTGTGGGGAGTGAATAATGTAAAAATAACAAAAATATCCTAGAACCAACATGAACTCTGTTCTTTCTGCAGGTAAGAGTAGAATGGCAAATAAGGGGAAGTGCTTCCAGACACACAAGCTAATCAACCATATACTCTGAAGCATAAGATTTGATTAACCTTAGTGTGTGCAGGTACAAAAGCTGCTCTGAAGGTAACTTTATTTTTCTTTTCTTCTTTTTTCCTTTGAAGTGATAGGGCCAGGTTTTCAGTCTAGCTCTGGTCACTATTTCCTATTCTGTATGATCAAGCATACAGTCTTTGTAATGACATCCACTATGCACACAGCTCTTTGAAAGCATAAAATAACTTACTGAACCAGTCCAGCCCTGTTAAGGACAGGCACAGTTCTTCCTGTTGACCAGGATGAGATTAGGAGAAATGAGCTTTAGGCACTCTAAAATACATATTGCAGCTAAAGAGTAGCCCCATAGTATGTTAGGCGTTCAAACAGAAGGAAACAGATGCTCATATAGAAGGAAATCTGTGAGCTGAAGTATTAGATATCCGAAGGCAGGCAATGGAAATGTGTTTGGCCTCAGAGTGTTTGAGAAACAGAGACACATAGTCCCTCTTGGCTGGCTGTAACCACGATCACACCAAAATACACCAGTAATGCAGTGAGCTGCTCACAATGTTAACATATCAGCAAAACATAAATATAGTGAAACAAAAATGGTTCCAAATTTCTATCTACTATTTCTCCTTTCTCTGGGTTAGCAGCAGAATCACTCACAATTGTGCCAGACCCAAAAGCCAGCAGCATTATCCGTCAGCTGTGCAGAAGCAGGAAGGTAAGCTTTGTTTTTATGCCAAGGCTGGTGTAACATAACTGGCCCATGTCTGGTTATGCACTTTAATGGTTAGACTTTGTCCTAAAGAAAGAAATTCAGCCTTCTGTGGATTTGCCTCTCTTAGTCTTAAAGGAGTGTCATAGTTGTCTCCTATTATAGTGAGTGGATAATACTAAGTGTTCATTTAATAAAATATTGAAATGTAAATACTTAGGCACAGTTAGTTGCTCAGATTTCCTGAATAATCACCTCCATGGAGGGAATGAACACAGCTCTACATGTAAAGCATTCAAGAGAAAAGCCATCAGAAAAGGTTTCTTTTTTTCAACATCATGCAAATTAGTTTCTTAGCTCTGTAGGGAGGAAGCAGAACCAGCCCTGCAGTCTGTGGGAGAAGAATAATACTCCTAAATCCTAAACAATAACTCCCTGTGATATTGGCTGGACTGGTAGATCTAGTTCAGAATTTGAAAAAAAATGTGGGAGGTAATAGATGGCAATGTTATTTAAAAAGTGTTCTTGGCTGGTGGATAAAAAGAGCAGGTCACTTTATCCCACGCTGTTTGGAGGAGATGTGTAATATTGGCTGTCCATGTTTCTGTGCTTAGTACATTTTGCTATGAAAACTAGCACCCATGTAACGAAGAGGTAGCAGCTTATTTTACACACACACACACATACACACACGCGCGCGCGCACACACACACACCCTTGAAATGGGTTAGCTGGGTTGTCAAACTGCTCTAAAAAGCTTTTGGAACATGCAATGGTGCAAACCAATGAGCATTTCCACAGGCTTTTCTCCATTTAGTTGGGTTTTTTTGGTTTTTGGTTTGGTTTGGTTTGGTTTGGTTTTTTTTTTCATGGTTCATATAACTACTCACTTTTACCCATCGAGACGTTTCTGCCATTGGAGCCAGCATTGAAACTTGTATGTCTCCTGTTGGCTTAGTCCATTGCACTGCACCAGCTCCTCTTTCTCTTTTAGTACACGGAATTCTTTTCTTACTCCCTTGCATCAGGGTTGCTGTGTGCCCCTTATTTTCTACTCTCACATCTCATTTTCTTCTATTTTCCCTTTCAAGCAGGAATGCTCTATGCCTGCCACTCAGATGATGGCAAATCTCTGTTCTCTCCCTTCTGCTTTCCTCCCTTGTCCTTTACTTCTTCCCAGGGAAAACAGACATACTCTTTTCACCTCCCTGGAGAGGGCAGATATTTCTCTCTGCCAAGTTTCCCAATCATCACCTTACCAATCCATATTGCCCTTCAACTGCTCCATGTTTGCAGCCCCATTTTTATTCCAGTCCCCACCACAATTTTTATTTATTCACAAACTCCATAGGGAATAATAAACAATTTTAGACAACACTAGGAAGAGGAATAAAACTGAGTTTGTAAGTGTTCATAGGAAAATGGAAAAAGATGATTCTTCCATTTAACAAACACAGGACTGACAATACCCAGTGGCTACCACTTGAACAGTAACAAATTTAAAGAAAAAAAATATAAATCCATTAAAAATAAAATCATAGTGGTAATGGTAAACTCAGGAGTACTGACAATTTGAAAAGGTATTTTTTCCTTCTCCTTTTTCTTTCCTCCTCCTCCTCTTCTTTCTCCTTCTCCTTCTTCTTCTTTGTTTAATATCCATTTGAATTCCATGAAGAATTAACTCAAAGCTTCATGAGCTGATTCTATGTTCTATAGAAGATTATGCTGCATGACTATGATAGCCTGTTTACATTCTAAACCATGTAAAGGTTTATAACAGAGGGTGATTTTAATGGCTGTCATGAATGATTTCTTTGACTGTTACAAGACTGTTGAAGCTGGTGGACCTACTACAGTGATACGAGATCCATTGTGTCCTTCATTTAAAGTACAGCTTTTCCACAAAGTGGCCACATCAAATGGGGGGGGGAGAAGACTTCTTTTTCTTCTCCTTTTTTTTTGCTAATCATGGTATCTTGTTTTCTAAGATATCCCACTGTAATCAAAACAGTGGAAAAACTTAATATCTAAACTTGTATTCACTTTTATTTTAAAAAATGTTTTATTAATGCTAATTAGCATTATATTTCAATATTGCTTGGGAACCTCAGTCATACATCAGAATAAGATGTCTGTGCATCTAGATTACTGTATACTGTTCAGTCCATCAGCACATTTTGTATGCTACCCATACTGAAGCAAGAGAAGCCACCTGTAATCATAACTATGAGCAATGTGAGACATAAGTGGAAGAAAATCCTTTCATCTGCAGTAAAAGGGGTAATTTCCTGATAGTAAACTCCATTAGGATTAAAAATAGTCAGACAATGAAATCCCCCTCATCTAGGGAGCTCAAAACTGAGATGGAACAAGCCCAGAACAACAGCCTTGGGGAAGAATTCCACCCTGACAAGGGACTGGGAGCAACTTAGCAGATTCTCTTTTCCTCTAGTCTACATGGTTGAGGATTGTCAGTGATAGCACGGATTATTTCTGACAGACTGTTTTACCAAGTAGTGAACAGAAACCTTTGTTAAAGAAATGTTACTTCTCTGTATTTGCTTGCCATTCCTACTCACTAAGAGGAATATTATCTTTCAAACTTTAGTGCTCTTACAGCACTCCTGATAATCTTTCTGTCTCTGCCTACAAAGGTCCTCTTTGGTTTTATCATTGTAACTTGTGCTTTTCCTTCAAAAGTATCTTCAATGACTAAGCAATTTTTTAGATCTGTAACATTGACCCCTTTGCAGTCAGTTGGGGATTTAGCTAGAACAAAAGGCTCTAGAACCAAAGTATCCATACCTGGATGTCTATGGTTGGTCTAGCTTTTGTCAAATGCTCAGAAATGGGTATTCCCGTTGCTTCAAAGACCAATTTATTACGGTTTCTTGTACATTATAGTCTTTTCTATTCCTCCAGCATGGATATTTTTGAAGTTGATGGGAATACAGGATACAGACAAAGAAAATAATTTATGGTTTTAAATGAACCCAAGATACTCTGGTCTTTATTTATTTGATATTTACTTTCTAATTTCTTTTGAAACTAATGACTAGTCAAATATTGTGATTTTTTATATCTCACAGTGTTAAGAATTTGGTTGAAGGCTAAACTTAAAATTTTTACCAGTTATCAATAATGTTTGGAGAGTAATGTCAGATACAGAAAACACAGTTGGAAGATATGTTGAGAAACCAAGTAGTCCATCCTCAAGGACTCAAGTCTACTTCCTTAAGAAAAGATCAGTTCTATCCACATCATTCCTGGTAGGTATTAATAATTTCTTGAAGACCTCCAGTGATGAAAAGCCTACAGTTTTCCTTCACTAATAGTCCTAGAACTTCGCTATTGTTCTCTCATGGATTTCTCTTCTTCCTTTCTTTTTCATAGAGTGTCTCTGTCCTGTTGTGTTCTCTCTGTGTTGAACAGATAATTTGCTTCCTTTTTGGAGTTTAAAATTACAGCTAAACTTTTACTACTTATGAGTGTCTTCTGTGCTCAGACTAAGTGTTTGTATGTTCACACAAAATGAAGCCTAAAGGGCTGCAAACAAGAATCACTTCAGAAATTGCTTTGTAATTCAAAAGAGTATTCAGGGTGTCTCCCTACCAACCAGATTTTTCTGCAAAAAAAAATGTTTTTGTTTATGAAAGATGTAATATAAAACCCAGCACATTTTCCTTTTTCTTCTCCCTTTCCAGATTTTTGTATAATAAACAAAAACTCCCAAATAAATAATTAACAAAAAATGACTTATTTATAATCAGAAATGTTTGGCTACCAGATGGTCCAGAGTATATCTTCATGTAATAGGATCTCAAGTACGGTTTTAACTCTGCGGGAACAAACAGCAGAATATTAATAAAATGTCAATTAGTTTAATTTAGTCTCATATCTATTGAATATATATATTGGCACCTACATGGTTTTAATTTCATTTTGGAATTCCAGCTGCTATTGAAAGCAGAAAACTTTTAAACAAGTAGATTAAAAAAAAAATAAAATACAAAGACAAACAAATATGTCAAAGAATGAAAAGAAATAATTTTAAATGAAGCCGACAGTTGAGAACAACCCTAAGGAGAAGGACTTGGGGATGTTGGTTGATGAAAAGCTCAACATGAGCCAGCAGTGTGCACTTGCAGCCCAGAAAGCCAGCCATTTTCTGGGCTGCACCAAAAGAAGTGTGATCAGCAGGTCGAGGGAGGGGATTCTGCCCCTCTACTCCGCTCTGGTGAGACCCCATCCGGAGTACTGCATCCAGCTCTGGGGTCCCCAGAACAAGAGAGACATGGAGCTGTTGGACCAAGTCCAGAGGAGGCTAGGAAGCTGATCAGACAGCTGGAGCACCTCTCCTATGAAGACAGGCTGAGAGATTTGGGCATGTTCAGCCTGGAGAAGAGAAGCCTCCAGGGAGACCTTATAGCAGCCTTCCAGTACCTAAAGGGGCCTACAGGAAAGGTGGAGAGGAACTGTTTACAAGGGCATGGAGTGACAGGACAAGGGGTAATGGCTTTAAGCTGAAAGACAGTAGATTTAGATTAGATATTAGGAAGCAATTCTTTACTGTGAGGGTGGTGAGGCACTGGAACAGGTTGCCCAGAGAAGCTGTGGATGCCGCATCCCTGGAAGTGTTCCAGGCCAGGTTGGATGGGGCTTTGGGCAACATGGTCTAGTGGAGGGTGTCCCTACCCATGGCAGGGGGCTTGGAACTAGATGATCTTTGAGGTCCCTTCCAACCCAAACCATTCAGTCATTCTACGATTCTATGACAAGATATTTCATTGGGAATGTAAGGACTTTTTTGCACCTGCATTGTTAATGTTCTTGATTGTTTTCTTTCTGACATTAAACTCAAAGTCTTGTCCTAATTCAAAGTAGTTTTCATTATAAGCAGGATCCTGAAAAATCCCTAAAGTCAGTGTTTCTCCCACTCCCTGTTTTTGGACTCCTAAATTATTTTGACGCATGGGTAGATTTTAGTATAGTTTATGTAAGTTTATTTTCCTCAGACTTTGCTGACTCCTCTGAAATCCATTCTTAGATCCTAGAGTAAAAGTCACTGTTTTATGTATTTTCCTGAATTGCACTTGTGTTAAAGGCAACTCAAAGAAATTAAAAAATTATGGTAAACTCACTGTGAGTTAGTCACAAGGTTGTATTAGAGTCTCTGTCGAACACAAGGTATTTGAAGGATCAGGCTGAAAATGGTGAGGAGGGCAAATGCATCAAACTGAAATTTAACTTCAGCTCTATTACTGGATCTGGCTGGGATGGAAATAACTTTCTTCACACCAGACTGTATAGTGCTGTGTTTTGGATTTGTGACTAAAACAGTGTTGGTAACACACCAATGTTTTAGCTGTTGCTGAACAGTGTTTGCTGTGTTATGGTTTTCTCAGTTTCTCACTCTGCCCTTTTGTAGGGGCTGGGGGTGGACAAGAAGTTGGGAGGCACCCAAACTAGCCAAAGGGATATTCCATACCTTATAAAATCATGCTCAGCAGTAAAATCTAGACTGTGTGTTGGGGTTGTCTTCCAAGTTAGCTGTTGCTTGGAGACTGGCAGGGCATCAGCCTGATTGTTGGAGGTGGCAATTGCCTTTGTATCACTTGGGTTTCCCCCTCTTTCCTTCTCTTGAACCATGAGTTTTCTTGCTTTTGCTACTCCTATTTTCTCCCCTATCCTACTGCAGACAGGACTGAGTGAGAATCTGGGTGGGTTCTTAGTTGCTGGCCATGGACCACCCACCACAGATTTTTATTAGTTGCAGCAAGGGCTGCAAAATTCTGCTGGGAAGAGAGTCAATGCTTGATGATTAGCCAGGGCTGAGCACAATGCTATTGTAAAAGTACTGTAAGTACCTGAGGCCATTGGGCTGTGTCTACCTACAGGATTAGCACTGAGTTATATATATTGATTCTCAAGACTCTTTTGCTTTCTGACACATGCTGGCTGTCACCAATATGAAGCCTGGGCTTGATAAATCCACATTGCTCCTAGGAAGAGCAAAGATGTCGATGCTTGATGTAGGGCTAAGCTGTCTTATGTTGGGCTCCATGCCTGCCCGCTCTGATGAGAGTTCATGGTACATGCAGAGGTCTGATTTTAGGGTTTGACATAATTTTGGTTTCGTTCCACCCAGTTTCCAAAAGTTACACTGAAGTGTCCCACTCTCACTGAGGTGAGAAAAATTACTGTCAATAGTGATTGAACTCTGAATTAAGAATAAGCTCAGATCTGTGCTTTAATTACAATGTAGTCTTAACCTTTAATTTAAAAACTAGAAATATCTACACAGGTAGATGTCAGAAGTGACTGCATTAAAGAAAACCCCTTAAGACAGTATTTCAGTATTACTTAACTTTCTATCTCTGCTGCAGCATGAAGTTCAAGCCCTGTACTTCTCTGAGAGTTCAGCAGAGAACATCTGCAACTGTGTCCTATGTAGGAAAGGTCCCACATTTCAACTTAAAGTGCTGTGCCAGAAAAGTCTAAAGCCTGTCCTTGTAGTGCTGGATGTTAGAGTAATGTAGATAGTTCTCTCTTTCCAGGCTCCATCTTCTTTTATTTTCACCCTTTTCTGTGAGGACAAAACACACAATTTCAATTCTCTGGCTATAGTAATTTCCTTTAGGGAAGGATGAAGTACTAGGGTGAACATAGCTATCACTGCTTTATCTGAGGCAAAAGCATACACAGCACATAGGGAGGTGCTGACAGAAGGGATCTTGGTCACCTCCTCCCTCCAACTCTTTTCCCTAGAAGAAATCCATTCCTGGTTTTGAGGCATACTGTGCTTTTTGAACACCAGGCTACTCCATTTAACCTTTTTTTTTTTCTTTTTTTTTCTTGGAACTCATACGTATTTTACCTCTAGATAAAATCCCATGTGCTTGTACTCTTATTAAAGCCTATATTGATATTTTCTCCATGACCTAGGTTTTTGCAGTCCTGCATTGCACTGGAATTACTTATGTCACTTAAATCCTGTGCTGCCAGGGGATAGTTTTGTTTACTTCCACGATCTAGGTACCACATATAACCCAGAACTGTCTGCAGTCACACTGGCTGCAGAAAGGTAGATTAACATTATCTCCAGCATGTGGAACTTGGAGGTTCGTTTCAATTATTATTTGTAGGATATTCCAACAGAGAACAGATCCCCTTTACACTTGGGGCAGTATAAACATGCAGCAAGGGATGGTACTTACTCTGAAGAGTCTACAATATAAATAGACAACAGAGTAGGGAGGGAAAGCTTGCTCAGAGACTTGCCTGAAGTCACACTGCAGGGAAGAGCTGGGAATAGTATCTAGGTCTCCTGATCCCCTCAAGTCTGTTGCTTTATTCACTAGGCCATGTTGTCTCCCTCCATTTAATTCCCTTCTCCTTTTCTTTATTCTACTGAATAAAATTCATCACTACATGTTCCTATACACAAATAGACAATCAGTTAAGGCGGGGGGGGGGGGAACCTAAAAAATAAGCCTCTGGAAAAACACCCCTTCTAAAGATTGGTTACAGTGATCTTTGAATAGGGTAGCAGCTACATTCATGACTCTGCCTATGGGATATTTGTATAGGGAATCTGAATGTATTTTTATTTGTAGTTTTGGAGTGGAAAGTTTAAGATGACATGCAGCTTGGCCTGTATTGTATGCGTATTTACTAGGAACGTCATCTGTGGGATAAAGGAAAAGAGTGGCATTGTGGTGAGAGGAGGAGAAAAATAAATATCTTTCAATATTTCTCATTATTTCTTTTAAATCCAGTGTATGCCCAACATCTATTGGAAGAATTTACCTTAATTTCAAAGCTAATTGGCATGGTACCCTCAGACATGTCCTGGTATAGCTCTTAAACTGCCAAAACATTTTTTTTTTTTTTTTTTTTTTTTCCAAAAAAACAAACCAACTTGTGTGGGGAAACCNTCCAAAACAACATGAAGATTCAAACAGCCTTAAATAAAATTTTTGGGTCGCATGATACATGCTTCATTACTGGGCATTCCTCATAACTCCTATGCCTTTTCTTCTTATTTAATGATCCACACAAGTGTAAATAAGAAACACATTAATGGACATATTGTTTTATAAACTGGGGATCTTGTACAACAATGAGCACAAAGGGCTGTGTATCAAACTTCTTGCATTCTCCTCAACAGACGAGGCTTCATTGGTGATCTTTGCAGAGGAAGTCAAAGCTGATGTTTTTAATACGCACAGTAAAAACAAGATCCCTTTTCCATGATTTTTTCTGAATTCTATGTGTGAGCAGAGGCCTGAATGTGAGTAGAACCACTTCAGCATGTTGTCCCTAAAACACTTTCCTTGCAGGTGCTGCGCACATGTGTAAGAAGGGCTGTGCTGTGGTCACTGCTGGCAATGACCTTCCTTCCCCTGTGACGCAAGGGGATTTGCAAGAAATGCTCCATAAACCCCATTGAATACTATATCCCTAAATTGAGTTTGAATGCTGTATCTTGGAGAGGACTGTTGTGAGGCATCAGGAGTGAAATCTTTCTATGGACTTAGGGATACACAGGCATTTCCTCTGGTGGGAAAAGCTACCTATTGATCAGAAAGATGATTTCACAGCTAGGTCATTTGATATCTGAGTTCAGCCCTGCATCTTTCCACAGATTAGTTATGTTACTTGGGACAAGTCAGTTTCCCAGTCATATGGCATCTCCATTCCCCTTGTTGCAAAATAAGGTACAACAACTACCCTTTGCCTTGTTTGCTTAAACAGCAAGTTCTGCAGGCAAGACAGGATTCTTTATTATGCATATGAACAACATCTGGCCTAGTGTGCCAGGTGCACAAATCATTTATTTATGTAATTAGTTAAAACGTGAGCTAAACTGTGATAACAAATCCATGTAGACACTTAGTCCAGGATGAATATACGGCAAGTAGGGTAAATTCTCTTTCTTTTAAAAGCTTAGTGCATATTACCACATATTTACTACAAGCTAAATACATGTGAGTTGTCCCAGATGAGCTGACACAGGATCATTTGTTACTCCTTGTTCACATGTTTGAGCCTTTACACACCTGACTATAATGCTGTTAGTAAAGTAAGGGATATTTACAGTGTTAGTTATACTAGACTTGACTTTGGAGGATAGTTAAAGCTTCTCACCCTTCCTTAGGCAATATCTGTTATTGCCCCTGGGATACTTCAGGGATAAGGAAACTGCAGGAAACTCACTTCCTCCAGAGGAGCTTTTGCTCTCTGATCAATTAAATGTTGATGGAATAGGCAGAAATTTGGGGAAGTAAGAGCTGACAATCAGTTCAATGACTACTTTTTCTGCACTTGGTAAATGGATGTGTGTTCGTTTATCCTCTGATCCAGAGCAAAGTCAAGCAGGTTATCTCAAACCATCTGTGCTTTGCATTAACTCATTTGTCTTCAAATTAGAATGGGACAGGACAGACAAGCTTTTACATCTAGCTACTGTGCTCAGCTGAGATCTAGCAACCAAAAACATCATCTTCCAGAGATTATGGTGCCTGCTGTATTTCAGCACAGAGATGTGTGTGCTGTAGGTATAGCATGTAACAAAACTAGTTAGACAAATGGCCAGGCAGGCCCAGGACAAACACAAAGTATGCAGAACTGCTCTGGTTTTCCAGATAATTAGTAGAATAAGTTACCATGTAATTTCAGATAGCTCTGCATCAAATTCATCAAACTCTGCTTTTGAGTAGATAATATGAATCTAGAAAAGTAGACTAAATTTTACTGGATTCACATCATCAAAATTGTTGATTGTGTAACATCAACCACAAGTGCTTAGCAGGAATAATAAATACTTGATTTCATTCTAGAAATTCAGTAATAGCAGATCCTTGCTGTGCATATTGCTTCTTCCCCTTTATGTTCTCTAATTCAGATTAAGTACGTCTTTAATAAATTAAATCATTATTTTGCACTTGTACTTGCTTCTCCCCATGTGGATTAAGCTTCAAGGTGGTGGTTGTTGTTTTCTTCCTTGTTTGGGGGTTTATTTGTGTTTGTTTTGTTGGTTTTTTTTTTTTGTTTGTTTGTTTTTAATTTATTTATTATTTTTTATTTTAGTTGCTTTGACTTTGTCAACTAACTTTAAGTGGGACTGGCTTTTCTTTGTATCTTTACTGACAAATCCATATTAATAACAATATCAATACTGTATTAAACCTGAACTGTGGGAATAATTTGTAATCACACTGAAATTAGTAATGTAGCTCATCACATGACAAGTCATAGAGTATGGGAACTAAAACTACTATTAGCTTGGGTTGTTATTACCTTATTATGGTCATTTAAATAGGCTGTAATTCTGGGAATTTAAAGGTGATTTTGATTTATTCAGTTTAGTTTGTTATGTGTTTAGAAAACTAATTAAAGAACAAACAACATGGTTATATCATTCTTAATGGCAAATATGTGCAAAGGGGGTACTCATTCTGAAACTCAACAGAATAATGAATGTTGTTATAATTTTCAACATTCAACATTACCTCCTCTCAAAAATGATTATATTTCTCTTGCATTAAAATGGTTTCATGCAATCTTGCTCTTAATATTTTGAAAAGGATGTCCTATGAATATTTCCCCCCAGGCCTGGAAGACTAAATGATGTTTAGTTAGTTTGAGCTTTCAGAAAAATGACAAAAATAAATAAATACAGGGAAAAATAATAATCTCTGAAATAGCCTTTAATCCTCATGACTGACCTACAATTTTTCTCAAAGTAATGACTGTCAATTGCTTAATGTTTCCACAAAGCCTTACATTATGATGGCAATTCTTCTGTGCTGCCTATTCAATGAAGTACCTAAGCTTATACTTATGCTCAAAAAACAAAAACAAAACCAAAAACCACAAAAAAACTAGGGTGCTTTCAGTTTTAAGAGTTTTGAGCACCTATAAAATTGTAAACCAGGTTTAAACACTTTGTTGCACAGGGAAGGATGTTTACTCTGTCTTGAGTATTTTACAGAACTAGATCACAGTGAATAATGCTGTTTAACCTGGCCCTAATTTGAAGCCTGCTCTGATGACAAATGCTGACCCACAGAGCCCAGGGCCTGGCTATGTAGAATGTTTGTGCAGAGGTAGATGAAGAAGATTGCAGACAGATTTGGCCACCAATGGCAAAATGTGCCTGTTTCTCCAGTTCAAGTCTTGCAGTACAATACTTCACTCCCATTCTTTTTTACGGCTTCAATTTCAGTGTCACATAAATGCTGCTTTCTTTACCACAATGCCAATAAGATGAAGGCTTCCTATCTGAAAGGAGCAAAATGGAAAAGAAAAAGTTTATTAATCCTGTACTTTCCTAAGAAGTAGCATTTCTGACAATATCAATCAACATTTTTATTTTGTGGTTTTTGTTTAAAACTGAATATATCCATTTGGAAATGTTTCCCCAAGGCTGTGGGGCACTGGGGAATTCAAAGGTCATGTGCATTTTTCAAAAAAAGAAAAAGAAAAAAAAAATTCAAGATCTTATTTTTCTTTCCAAAATGTAATAATAAAAAAATAATCTATTTTTGGGTTGTCCCAGTGTTGAGTCAATTCGTCTTCCACTTAACCATAAGGGGTCTTCTAGAATCATAGATAATAAGGCTGCAAATGATCTGTCATGTCAATCCAATCCATCTCCCTGCAAATGTACAGTCAATATCCAATATGAGCCCATTACACAACATCTGATGCAAACTCAGTCAAATAATCATGTGAATTTCCATTTGCCTCTGGAAAGGGAGAAACAAAGGCAGCCTCCATGCTGAGTGATATTGAATATGTGGCAAAGATCTCAAGCAAGCTTTGCATCCTGATGAAATTACAAGAGGCTGGTCAAGTGCCTAACTCCACTCTACTTTTGCCAGGTTTGAAAACTTGTTGCTAACACAAATAATTATTCAAAATCTTATCTGGAAGGTGATGTCTCTTCAAAGCTCAAGATTCTGGTGTTGGTGCCACACACATTTGTCAGGGGAGAAGAAGATGCCACTTGTGCATCACCAGAAGCATTTCCCACAAAGTTGGGGGATGTCACTGTAGCTCTTGTTCAAAAAACGACCCTCCCAGATTATTCAGAGAGAACTGACAAGGTTATCACCAGAGGCAGGTTGCTAGAGGCCCCAGCTGACAACAAAAATGAGGGTGTGTGAACGTTAATATCCAAAGAGACAGCTACCTGCTGGAAGCACTTGCCCGGAAGAGAAGCAGGGACTGAGGGGAATGCCTTTATAAATATAACCCTCTCCTTGTCTCATCCTGGGAAGTTTTGAGGCCAACCAAAATCTGCAGTAGCTGTGATCTAAAAGGCAACAACAGGATTGTCCTTTTGTTATTGTGCTCGTAATAAATTATCCATGTGGAAACTTGTTAACCCTGGCTGTTGCTTCTATGTCTGCTTGTATGCAAGACCTCTGCCAGCAAATCAATCCTTACATTGTAATGGCACTCACTTGACAAGATATGTTTGGCTTAGTGCACTGCTGTTGTTTGTTCTGTGTGCAGCATCACACAGGGTTGTGATGTGTAAGAAAATCAAACAGAGGAGCTGGCTGTTACGCACCTAGGACAGAGAGAGCAGGCTGTGCGACAGGGTGGTGAGGTGGGGAAGGACTCAATTGCCCTTAGTGCTCTGTGGCATACTGAAGGTACCCAATGCCGGTTTAAAACAAAAATAAATAGAGATGGTCACTTCCGAGACCACTGTATTTTTTCATAAATACTAGCCTTTATTTTGCTCTTTGAATGTGCTTTTGGATTTATTTGTTCATCCTTGTTACCCCCTTTTTCCTTAATGAAAAGTTTTCCTCCAGGTTTTCCAAATAACAGGTTAGGGAGCAGATTGCAGTCGTGGAGAACTACAGGGGAGGGGATTTGACTGCTGACTAGGTAACTGCCCTGGAAAATGCTATGTGCACAAGTTTTCCTAACCAAGGAGGCACATCCTCAGAGACATTTCCCTGAAGCACTGTCTCTCCAGTGCTTCTTGTTTGATCTGCCAAGCAGAGGAGCAAATGGTCGAGGAGAAACTTCCTGTCTGGAAAAGTGAAGCCCACCACTGCATCCAAACTGGCAGTCTGGATGAATACTCTCACTTCTCTTTTCTGCCTCAGTTTGACTGCTGCTTGTGGATGTTTCAGAGAGGAACAGCAGAGGTTTTGCAGCAGTTTGGGGTCAAAGGGTTGGACAAGTCCGAAGCTGTGCCACTTTCTCCTCTCTCTGCCAGTCCAGAACCAAGACAGTGAGAGAGGAACCTTTAAGCAGGATTTAATTATTTTATTTTATTTT
>VXBL01008188.1:0-32697 GCA_013400195.1 Aramus guarauna
TTCCAGTTGCCTTGTCAATGCCCTGTTCCCCAGACAGGGATTCCAGCTGCTTCGCTTCCCTACCCTCTAATTCCAGGCTACTGGCCCCATTATCCCAGCACTGGAACACCCAGCTAACAAGTTGCTTGCCTAATCAATGACTGAAATCTTCTCGCATACCTCGCAGCTCACTCAGGGATAGGGATTGGATGTTTATCTCTGGTTCTGTTGCTCCTGTTCTTGTGTTGCCCTGGTTCATCATCCTTTACTAAATGAGTTGACTTTTGTGCCCATTCCTTCTTGTGATTGATACCAGTATGGGTTGGTTCTCTGTTTCAGCTGCAGTGCTTATTGCCAGAGTTTGAGTAACTGCAGTGTGTATCACCAGAGTTTGCGTAGCCACAGTGCTTGTTGTGTGGGTTGGAGTAACCACAGTGCCTGTCACTGGAGTTTGAGTAGCCACTGAACTTGTTGCAGAGGTTCGAGTAGCTGCAGTGCTTGTCATGGGGGCTGGAGTAGTTGCAGTGCCTGTTGTGGGAACTGGGGTAGCTGCAGTGCCTGTTGCTGGGGCAGATCTCTGGGTAGTATTCTTAAATAGTTGTTTAACCCTGAACAAGATGTGAGCCACATTTAGCAGACCTAGCAATAGAAGTGCGCTGGTCTGAACATCCCAAGAATATTCATCATTCTCAAGAGCTATTGTAATTAGCCCAGAGAAGAAAGGAAAGATGAAGGAAGCTGTCTTCCCCACATATTGGCTCTCCAAGGAGAAAAAGTAAAAAGTGTAATTATTAATAGTTTCTGACAGATGGCTCCCAAAAAACGAAGATGAAACCATTGCTGTTACTTAGCTGCCGCTGAATACAGATTCAGCCACTGCTGAATACAACTGCAAAATAGATCTATCAATGATTTTATCATACCATAAGCCAGTAGT
The DNA here is from genome assembly GCA_013400195.1 of Aramus guarauna. Taxonomy (NCBI): domain Eukaryota; kingdom Metazoa; phylum Chordata; class Aves; order Gruiformes; family Aramidae; genus Aramus; species Aramus guarauna. Next base: position 917 of record VXBL01008188.1, read on the forward strand.
ACACCCAGCAGCAGAGCAATAACCTTAATCCAATGCCCAGAGGTGGCAAACCACACATAAACATTGATAACCAGCATATAAGGCTAGTTAGATGTTACATGACACAACTTTGAGAACAAATAAAACAACATTGTGATCAGTGGACCAGTGACAATTATACTAATGCAATGAATGCTTATAACAACTTTGTTTTAACACACTCTTGTCAGATTTCAACCCTANGGGAATGTCCCTGTGGCCAGTCTGGGCCAGCTGTCCTGGCTGTGCTCTCCCAGCTTCTTGTGCACTTGGCAGGGCGTGAGAAACTGAAGAGTCCTTGACTTAGTGTAAGCACTACAACTACCCAGCAACAACTAAAAACATCAGTGTGCTATCAACATTATTCTCATACTACATCCAAACCACTGCACTATACCAGCTACTAGAAAGAAATTTAACTCTGTCTCAGCTGAAATCAGGACAGATTCGATTGTCCATATGTGCAGTCACTTATTTGTAGCAGAAATAAAGGATGCTCATTCAGTGGGAGCTCCAGGAGATGATGTCCTGGGGAGGCCAAAATACCTCCTGGGGTTTTTGTATGAAGGAAAATTAGATGTGTTTTGTGCTGAGGGTGATGGAAAGGACTTTAGCCACTCTTCTTCTGTCGCTCTCATTGTAGATGTCAGAACCGACAGCTCTTGCTCCTGTTCCCCTCCATGCATGTACCTGCAGACCTGACATCTCAGGGGTGAAATCTGTGGTGAGCAAAGTTCCACTCACCTTCCTGCAAGTTAAACCATGGTCACTATCAGACCTTCCTCATTGTGTTCAGTTACCTAATTTATTTCAGCTCTTGCTGGATTAAAATGCAGTTTAGAAACCAAGTCAAAACAGACTATGCTTTTCTACTTTTAAATTAGGTATACGGTCTTAATTTTTACTTATGCCTTTTAGCTCCACTTCTACTAGCCAGCTTTCTGTGTTTGTTTTCTGTCCTTTAGTAAGTTCAGACTTTATGTTGACATGTTGAAACACTTTGCTTTGGGGCACTAATTATAAATAGTATCTTTTCTGAGAATTCTGAATAATCCCAAAGCTTGGAAAGGAAGAATAATTCAAACCATTCAATTGAAAAGCTTTTTAATGTTGAGCTTTTAGAGTCTGTGCAATAATAGAACATTCTAAAAAGATGTTGATTATTTTATCAGAGGTGAAGGTCTGCATCTTCAAAAGAGCCATCAATAGTATTAGGTGCTGAACTCCTTTGAAGCTGCTTTCAAATTTCCAGCTCAATTTTGTTTACTCCTGTGGAGTCAATCATCTGATTACAAGAGGAATATGAAATAAGGAGGACTCACCTTTTCCAAAATGTGTATTCATTGCCTTAGACAATCTGGAAGGAGTTCTGAGGAGTTCATCCTTTTCATCCTAGGGTGCTCCTTTTTCTCAATGGAGGTTTTAATAGGTGACAGCTTAAAGACAGTATCCTGCTTCAACATTATAAAAAGAGGTTCAGTAGTGTTAAGGTGTTGGCAAGCAAGACAATCCAAAGGCCAGGAGGACAGTGATGTAAAATGTGAGGTGTCTATTCCTCTATTTTTAATGACATTTTCTTGCTAGAACAGAGGCAGAGAGAAAGAGATGCATGGTCTTGCCTCTTAGCTCAGAATGTGGATGGGTGCTGGATGAAAAAATCCAGCCAAGGAAAAGTGTTCAAGAGTTTTCCAGAATTAAACAATACAGTAGGCAACTGAAAAATACTATAAAATATAAACACCAGTAGCTGTGTCCCTCATTCCTGAAGGAGATTCTTCTACTACAAAAATTCATCCTTGCTTTAAGGTGCCACAAAAATCTAAGGCACTGTTCCTTAGATCTTTTATGCTTTAAAATCTCAACTGGGTTTTTTTTGTTGTTATTTTAGAATATCAAGCTGAATGCTTTATCAGCAGATTGAATACCTCAGAGTATGAAGATTGTCCCAAATGGAGGTTCTTCTGAAAAGCAAGAGAACTTCTAGAAGCCTCTGAGATGCACAGAAGAATATAGTGCGTAGTATGTAGATGTGGATCCAGACAGTGAAATGGCAGTGTTAATTTATTTTTAACAGACATTTTAATACAAAGCAAAAAAGGCTCTTAGCATTCAACCAACAATGGCTTATATCTGTAACTCCTGGTGAAATAAAAGTTAGATCTTATTTTCAATGGGCAGAAAAAAACAGTGTCATTATTAATTACAAAAGGACAGCTTTTTGTTCAGCTACCTCTTAAGCTAATTCAACAGTCAGAATAGATATTTGCCTGGATTCTGAATCAGCATCAGAAGCTAAGATTTTACAGCACTGATATAGTAGCAAATATTTTCACTAGCTGAATACTTGCCTATACATGAAGCTGATTTTTTTTATAAAAGGAAAAAAAGTGATTTTGAAGAAGTTGAGCAAAAGCCAAAAAAATTCCATTTTATTTCTTAATGGAAGCTGTCAACCAGGGTTTAATGAGCTTGAGCGGTAGAATAGATCCGTTAACCAAAGACAGAGGTAAGAGATCCTATCCTGCTTAGAGAATTTGTCTGCCCTTAGCCATTGTAATGGCCCCAAAAAACCTTCAGTGGAGGAAAAAGCTGCTAATTACAAGTGTATGGAAACACACTGAGCCATTGACTCTGCTGAAGTCTTCTCATCTTAAAACAGACAGAGATTAGAGACATCTTTACATGCCATATTAAGCAAATGCGGTATATAGTTCATTAAAATCAGTACTCTCTGATGACACTTAAAAAGTACTGATGTTGAATGACTACTGTACTAAAATATTATGTTTTGAGTATCTGTATGTCATTCTTACTTATCCAGGCACTAACCCTCTCATTTCTCCTAGCTACCACTTCTCTGTCCCCTCACTGCACTGCAAAGTTTAGATCTTCTCATGAAGTTATGAACTTACTGTCCCACCTCTGAGTTGATCTAGACTTAGCAACTTATCAGCAACATATTCTGGATGTGTTCGTAACACCCAGTAATTCTTTGCCTCCTCAGGTACTCAGCTAGCTGAGATCTGAGGACTGAATAGCTACATTATTCATAAATTCAATACACTGTTCTGTGTTTTACTGCTGTTTTCATTAAAATGCCTCTCAGACATCCATTTCTGAAGATTTTTTTTTCCTTTATACTTCTGATTATATTTTTTCTTCTATACAGAATGTCCTAAATAATGAAATTTAAATCTGAATTTTCCTAATTTGCAAAGTGGGCCAGCTTAGATATCTTACATCAGAAAACATGCTTTGGATCATTGGCTTCTGTCTTTCACACCCACATCTGAAAATGTTGAGAAGAAACTAGAAATACACAGAGGTGTGTCATTTATGGCAATCTATTTTCACATTGTCTCACAAGCATAACTGTCTGCTTTTGTCATAATTCAATAGATCACAACAACTGACTGCATTTCTCCCATAATGGAAGTCTGCATCCCCCTTTGTTGTAGCTGAAAGGAAAAGGCAATCAATGATGCTCCAGAACTGGCCAGTGACCGGATCACCTGCTGCCAGATGTGTTGTGAATACATGCAGTACGGTCACTAACACAGATTGCCAGCATGTTCTTGTGTAGTTTGCTTTTGTGCTACCCTCTTTGTTATTAAAAAAAGCTGCTTGTGGAAAAATCTTCCCTCCCTGACAAACAGTTGAACCTCCCCAGCCCAGTGGCTTGGGGGAAAATTTTGGATAATTCTTTTAGCAGTGGAGAGAAGTGGAAAAACTGGTGTGGAGATTTCTTTTTTTTCTTTTCATTTTTTTTCCCCAGAAAAGGTAGTATTCATGTTCACAATTGGGAGTAAAAAATTGTTCCAAATCATTGAAAGGCACAGTGACGGTACTAAGAAACCACATTTTGTCTGAATACTTCATTGGGCTACTTACTAGTAAAAGCTACTGTATAGAGAGAAGAATGTTTGGAACTGCTACAGGTGACAGCATCAGTGTGACCGTGGGGCAGATATTGAACATGCTCACTGCAGAGAGGCAATGCAGAAAATTACACAGACTACTGAGGGCTTGGAATTGCCAAAATCCAGTAAGTTTTGGAAGGTTTGTATCCAGCAACTTGATTCAGTTTGGTCTGTCTAGTTTATTTTGCAGTTTGGTTATCACTGTTCCAATTCAGTTCATTACCTGAAGTCCTCTAACTCTAATGTGAAAATGACGGAGAGAGTGATTTAAATTTAGTGCTTAGTTTGTGATTTAGTGGTTTCAACACAATTAACAGTGAAAGAACTACAAAAAGGCAACTGAATGAGTAAACTGAAACAGTGAAAAGATAAATCCTATTGATGTGTTAAGTAACATGACAGAAAGATTGCTTTTCATCTCCAAGTGCAGAAAAGCACTTTCTTTTGAACCTAACATATGTTACCAGAAAAAAAAAAAAAAATCACCTGATACAGTAGGATATTAAGGAACCTTGATGATCTTTCTGAAAGAACAGTTGCTATCCTTGTCCTTGAAATCTAGACACTGTGGGTATTTAATGGCTGTTCATTTTTTCTTCAACACCACTTTTGCAGGAGCAGTCTCTATTCATACAAATTGCCAGAGAAGAACCATGAAGTAAGGACACAACAGCAAAACCAAGAAAAATATAAGGATTTAAACATGATAGAAAAGTTGCTACTTATACTGCCATCACCTTCATGTACTGAAAGAGAGCACTATAAATAAATGACCTAAGCACACTTCTTTCAGGCAACCACAACTCCAGTGAACCACTAGCTGTTGCAAATAGAAAATTAAAAGTGAGATCAATACCTTCACTTCTCAAACCCTAGGACTGACATAATAACTACAAGTTTCCTCTAGGGAGGTATACATATTCAGAGCTCTTTACCCTGTGTTGAAACTAAAATGCCGTTGGGGATATTTCTGTGAGACCACGCAATGTTGTAGAGGGAAAGACTGAAAGAAATAGTGACAGGTTCATGTGAAAGCTATTACTCTGCCATCCTGGAGATACCTCTTTTCAGACTCTCTTCATATTTGCTATCTGTAGACAACAGCCTAAAAGGAAAAATCCAGCCATCTTCTTTTCCTCTTCCAATAGTCTTGCTTCTGCCAGCACTTCAGTGGTTGCTACAGCAGAGATGTTTATGGACTTAAACTTACACCTAACATAAGCAGAGCAGCAACCTAGTCATTGCATATTGCTGTTTGGACTTTTTGATGCTTCTCCCTGTTGGACTGATTTTTTTTCCTCTTGGAAAGACACAGCTCTTGGTCCAGGCTCACTCTAAAGAGGCAATAATGCTTGTGGGCTACTTAGGAGTAAAGAAGAAGCAAGGGTCTTGGAGACAGAGGAAAATTGAGGACTTGTCCTTGTTCAAAGTACTTCTATTTCACTGCAGGATTATTGAAGAAAATAAAAGTTACTACAGGATCATGAGTGAGGCAAAGACCATTAAAATGGATGGATTCAAGAAGCTTCTGGTTATATTCATATCTTCTCAGTCACTCATCCAGTCACCAGCATTTGGGAAAGATCTCTTGCTTTTCTGTCTTTATGTTCTAACACACAGTATGTCATTGCTCTGATCTTTTTCATATGCCTAAATCAGAGCAACAGAAGTAGTGTTAGGCCAAGTTTTGTAGTGCACTTTTAGTGTCTGTTTTCAAAGCCATGCAACCCTAACTTGGACTTTCCTGCTAATGGCAGTCCCCAAGAGGCATGCACAGAGGGTTTCTGGGGTGAAGCACTCTCATCCCTGAAGAAGCTGTTCCTCAGACACAATAACCTCTAAATTGTGCATATGACATCTACTGAATTGCCTGCAATCTAGGGTCATCCAAAGAATTTATTTGATCAGATGCACTGACCTCAAACTCCTCTTGGTTACCACACTCCTGCAATGTGTGCTTTAAAAACTAAGCCATTCATCTTTTTGTAAAGGGTGCTAAAACATTCTCTAGCACGAGCGTTAAGACTTTAAAGCCCTACAGTTTTCCTTATTGAAACTGGCACAACACTGGCCTTCATCTGCTTCTTTGCCATCATGCAAGTACCATATGCCAGTTTTCTATGTAATTTACATATTATTCTGGAGGTGTATTCTGTGCAATCATGCTAATTTATTCTGTGTCAAAAATAAGTGTGCATTAAAAGGCTGCACAGCCACAAACTGAAGCATATTTTTTTTTCTAGACAAACAATTCTAGTGAATTCAGTGACATGTCACAGTGTCCTACTTTATTTAAAATGTGTTGAAAATTCCTCATTATTACCTGCCATTTGTGTGAAATATTGATTCTGATTTTATATCTCACCAAAAATAGAGATTGGTGAGCTTAGGTGCAACTTCTACATGAAAATTTTTCCACTTGCTATTGCAATTCTCCAAAAGCTGTAATTTGAATACAATAACAGCTAACTAGTATTAAAACATTAAAACAAGAGAAAAAGCTAATCAAAGAGATTACTTAGTTTGTAAAACCTATATATAGATTACACTGATATTGTACATTTCCCCACAAGGAAGGACTTCTATTCCTCTGCCTAATGCTATTTTTCCTTCTCATGCAGTCCTTGAATAAAATGGACCTTTAAGTCACTTAGGACATACCCTAAGTGGAGGTTGCTGGGAGAAAAGAATTTGTACAAGCTAACAGTTTGACTTATCATCTTCCTTATATTTCTAGTAACAAACAGGATCTCATATATCTTATATTTACATATTATATATTTTTCTGCAGTCATAACTAAAGGTCATTAAATCATTAATTGAATTGTACCAATCTGTAAATAGTTGTGTCATCTGTGACAAGTACTTTATTCAAATGATGAATAAAATGAAGTTATCTTACTAGAAATATTTAAAAATATTTTGTTGTCAGCTGTTTCAGGATGCTGTTTAGAGGAAAACATAGCAGAAAGCTGCACTTTGCACTTGTGGGAACCTTCCTGCAAGGGTGAGACAGGTCCTCTTTCGGTGTTTTGTGGTTTTATGGAGTCACACTGGAGGTGAGGTGGCATATCAGAGACAAAGAAAGTCAGCTTAAGACATGATTTGCATTTCAATGAGTAACTTTCCACAAAGCACTGTGATGCTGACTATAGTACACAGCAGTTCATATTGGAAACATATGATATTGCTGAACTGCAAGTAACTTGGGGTTACAGCAAGTATAAATAGGTTATGCAAAATAAGGGCATTGTATTATTTTTACCTGTGCATTGCATATTGAAGTGTAAAAGCAGGAGCATAGACATCCCTACAATAAATGTTTTGTTTCTCAGAGATATTCAAAGAAGAGATTCATTATTATACATGCAGGTTTGCACTGTGGCTTCTTAAAGGTACACAAATGGTCTGCCGTAGGATTTTATTACCACTGAGATGAATAAAGTTGCACATGTGTAACCTTACTACACATACTACATATATACATATGCATACACATACTACAAGTACTGCAAGTAACTAGTTGTCTTAAATGCTTTGTTTACTTTTGGAAAGCTAAAATGAATGCCCTGGATCCAAAGAGAGGTCTTGTGGTTTGCAGGAGTGCTAGAGTGCTGTGAGGGATTCTGTGATCTCTGGGTTTCAGTGATTTAATATTTTCACATAGCATGTTTTTTCCATCTGGCCTCTGTGGTGGTAAAATGTAGTCTCCATTCACTAGTGTATATTCCTGGAGTCTGCTTGCACTGAAGCATGAGTCAGGTCAGAGCTCAAAACCTCACCTAGTCATTTGTCTCTGTCCAAAATGACACTGCAGGCTTGACATTCAAAGTGAAGGTGCACAGCAAAATCTGGGACAGATACAAACAAAGTGACCTGCAAGAATCTGTTTATAGCTGAGAGATTTTCCCCATTTGCAAACTTAACCAGGGTAAAGTTGCACCTTTCTTCTCAGTTACCCACCAAACAGTATAGAATTCAAATGCTACAGAAACTTTTTTTAATTACTCCCACAATCATTTGACAACTTTGTGATGTGAGGACCAAAGCCAAGTAACTTTGTGTTACCTAGGGGTATATCAGAATTGCAACACAAAAGAGGGGAAAAACTCAGAAGCTGCTTATATAGTCACATCATTTGTGGACTTGGGGAAGACTCATCTTCCTTGCTGATCCAGATGTGTTGCTGGATTTGTTAAACATGTGGAAAGGCGGAAAATTAGGGCTCATGATCTGAACTTGCAATATAATGAGTCTTAAATACCCTTAATGTACAGTAAATACTGGTCAAGATTAAAAGGGAGACTTCTACAGACTTTCCATAGTGTAAAGGGAGCCTACAGTGATGCAGTGCTAGATCGTCAATCTTCTTTAGAGTTTTAAATTATTCATTTTGCAGGTAGGCTGGCTTCAGAGAAAGGCCAGCATCTAACAATAGTTCCAGTTCCCTGTAATCACAGCTTACATTTTCTTTTACAAAGAAAAGAATTGCAATAAAGTGCTCCTTTCCAGGCATCAACAGGTAAATCTGAAAGCTGAGTTCAAATCTGTATACAGGATAAAACCCTCTCTCTTTGGGGAAATCTAGATTAGACAGCCCCAGGTATATATAGCTTATGGCCTGACAAAAATGTAGTGATCAGTGCTCACACCTAGGTACCAGTGCTACACAGTGATGTAGCACAAAAACGTATTACAGTGAAGTCACACCACCCTAGAAGATAACAGAAGCAGCTTTTATGAGTAACTCCAGGATTCAATTTAAATGATGTGAAAATCAAATTCTAAATTACATTACAGGTTTACTTTGCCCCACAGTTCACAGAGTTGTAGGTAATAAAATGCCTGTCACCCAAAATATTAACCCATTTCTATTACATGCTAAGAAAATTATTTACTTTGCCTCTAGTCACAACAACATTTATCATGATATAAAGTATAAAAAGTTAATTGTTTTGCTTTTAGAATCTGGTAAAGTTGTGAGATAGCTATGCAGCTTGGAAGTTGGTAAACACACAAATGAAAAAACTGATGCTACTTTGGCAATAAGCTGGATTTACTACCTGTCTTTCTTGAAAATTTATGTATTTCAAACCATTATTTAAAAGTGAATTGGACTTAGAAGTCAAATACTTACTGAATGGAGGTGAAGCAGGAACATAGCACTTTATGTCTCTCTGTGATGGGCCATTTATCTAAAGGAAGTCAGGGTGCTGGTTTTTTCATTTCAAAACTATTGCTAGTAAACACTATCAAACGCTTCAAATCCTCCTACCCTAAGGTTTATTCTTTTTCGTATTCTCTGAAACATATTTTCAGTCAAATTAATTCGTTTACATTAAGCAATACTACTTATGTATTTTAAAATATATGAAAATGATAGAGTCTTGGGTGACAGATACTAGAATGTTCTTAGCCAAGACTAACAAAAATTAAAATGCAATTCCTGGAGCAGGATATTCTTGCCTTCTCATAAATACAGAGAATAGGATAACACCTTCCTTGTTATATTTGCTGTAGCTCTTCCTTCCTCCCTCCTTTGCAAATTACTGTTAAACACAAATTGTGACACTGAATTAAAGCATCTAGTTCACTATCCTGCTCTGTAGCTCCACTTCGGTAAATAAAACATGCAAAAACCCTCTCTACAGAAGTTACAGTCAACATAGCTATCCTCCTTGGGAATTAAGCATTTCCTCGTAGGCCTTTATGAATATCCAGGTCTGTTTTCTATTGGATTCCTCCACTCTGGAGACAAGTAACCTGTTTGTACAGGACTCCCTGCTGGATCAGAGCTTTGTGTCTCTAAGTTCTTGGAAAGGGTGTTGAATGACTCAATTCTTCTACAGAAGTAGTTATTACCAGTGGTTGTTTCATGGACCAATGGTATGTATCAGACTCCGTTCTGTACTGGCTAGCACTTTTAGCCTCAAATGAGACAAAAATAAATTTTAATATTTAGTCCAAAAACTAGGGTACCAAATGTAGAAAACTTTACTAAACATGTCTTGAAATGTCTATCATGTTTTGTACAGATCTACTCATCTTTGAAGAGCTTCCACTCTCGCCAGCGGGAAGTAACATAATCACAGAATGCATCAAACCTGACTAGTACAGGTATTTAACTTTGACAGGTTTTGAAAGAAGTCAAATCAAACTGTTAAATGTCATCACAATACTGTCTAAATCCAGAAAGCTGGCTCTGATGATAACAGTACAGACTTTACAGTGCCAAGACCTTATTGCGGCTTTTAGTAGTTGAAAATTACAACAATCTCATGATACAATATTATAGCTATTAAATAATCCCATTACAGCACTGGAAAATCACACCTATTTGTTCTTACTCAATAGCATCTGGCTTTTTCCTGGAAGAACAGAGTTTCTGTGCTTCGTGCATCTTGGTATCAGGTAAGCCCACTGACAGGTTCCACCCCCTCAGTGATTCTTCCCATGAAAAAAGATCTTACAGCTGTTTAATGGATCCTGGCAGGAGTCACTTAATTTTGTATCAATACATCAGAAATATAGAATTCACTGTTAGGCTCAGGAATGGTTAGGTGGATTTGACTAACAACAGAATGAGGTACTTCAGATTTTTCTGATTTAAGACTAATGAATAGTGAATATAAAATACACATAGAGATGCATTGCATTTCCTGATATATTATGCTGCTGTAATAAATCTAAATGTTTGTTTTCAACACTACAAAGTATGATGCATTTAGCAATATGTCTAATGCACTTGACACTGCTGATATAGCTTCATAAGTTTTTTATGAAAACTATCTATAATGCTGTCTGCTGATACACTGCAATGAATCCACAAGAATATTTTAGCACTGTTTTTATTTATGGTGAGATATGACTGCTTCTCACATTGGCAGAAATTCAGTTTGTACATGTGTATGCAATTATCAAGAAGTTGAATAAGAAATTGTAATAAACCTCTAAGATGATTTGTATAACCTAACAAAAGAGTTAATTTAATATCACATTCACATATGTTTGACAAAAAAGTAACTATGGATATAATTGCCAAGATATTAGTATTTATCTATGTATTCTTTTTTTCTGTATCAATCACCATCAATTTTTTTCCTTACATTTTCAAAAGCATTCACTAGTTTTGTTTACTGTTATGACAGTGAGGAGTGATGAACTGTTGTGTGGGAAAGCATCCAGAATTGATGGTGCAAACTTGACCAAAATATTAAAAGACAATATGAACACAAGTACAGATTAATTTCTACCTCTGAACTATTCTCACAATTTAAAAACCATACTAATATGAATAAGTTTCAGTTGTTTGCTCTAATAAGTTTTCAAGTTTGTTCTCGCTATCACAGTGATGACAGGTAGTAAGACTATTCTGTGGAACAATTTTTGAGCGTATTTTGAAGGGAGAATAGGCAGGAGAAGAACTGAATCAGCAGAAATAGCTGATTGTGCTTCACTCCATCTCTTTCTTCGTACTCTGGCATACAAAGGGGTGGATACTGGATAATGAAGTTGAAAAGCTTAGAGGATGGGTAAGGAGTTGTGATGGAGTGGCAGTGTGTTCAGCACAGTAGCAGCCTTTCTTCTCAGGAGCGTATTTTCTGGGAACTCAGAGTCATATCATCCCTACACACAGTGGATTTGCCTGCTTTTTTTTATATTTTTTGTCAGTGTTCTTGTTCCTCTAAATCTGGCAACACCAAACATTTGATTTGTAGCTGACTATTTTTCTCTTTGTGAACTTTTACTCCAAGTTATTTGTTCCTCTACTCCTACTGGGAAAAAATGTAGTCTAAATGTAGCACACATACTGCATTTTCAATTAACTGAAAGCAGGTCTATTTTACATGGGGTTCCAGAGGAGCTGAAAAGTCTTGCATTTCCCTAGAGCTCACATCACAAATGTTCTAGTTCAACTTTGTTTTACTTCTTCAAGGCAAATCCTTTGTGAGTCATTTGTTTACACACATCATGAAATTATTAATGTCTCTGAAACCATGGATTATTGTGGCTAACTTCTGTGAACACTTTGCACTATCCCATGTGGAACTGAATTTAATATGAATATGTAGGGACAAGCTACAAATTTATGGTGAAACAAACAAACAAACAAAAATGTATCTCGCCTCATTTTGAAGATTAAAACTTCAAAGAATTTCTCACAAGGCTGGGCATTTATTAAAGCCAGATAATGCATTTAATCTGCAATATAAACTGATTTATACTTGTAAAGAGAAACCCCTCAATGTTCATTTGTTCTCTGCAGTAGAAGGCAGAAGACTTACAGGCATTCCAGACAGGAGACAACATCAATAATCACTCATCACCTTTTGCAAAGATGCATTTCTGTTCTCTGTATTCATCTGCTTTAACTGCAGGTCTCCTTTGCATTTCTAGACCTTCCAGATTGCTTAACAGGAAGATAAGGCTCATAAAGTACTTCTAGTGAGAGAAACAAAACAACTGTCTGCTCCATCTTGAATGCTGATGTGATCAATCTGTAAGAGTCATGTTGTAAGGTGCATGAAGATGGTGAAATAGTGCATTTATATAAAGGAGTCAAACTAAAGTTACACCAAAAACCTCAAATTTGTCATTTTCCAGTTTCTATGCATTTAACTTTGCAATGCTGTGTTCTCTTTAACTGTGTTTTGTGTGTCACTTCCTGTTTCTTTTTTAAAAAGAAAACTGAAAAAAATGCTTGGAATTCTATGAAAATTATATGATCATATTGAAAGCCATCTGTTATCTGTAGATGCCTGCCAGCTGAGCTGCTACCATAACTGAAATCAGTGGTAGGTTATTCTCTACCACTGAAGAAGCAAGCACTTCCCTTGCAGATTTCACTGGAGGGACCTGGTACTCCTTAGTGTCTGTTTGCTCCCCACATCCTGCTGTCATTTTCTTCCTGCTCCAGCATGTTTTTCCACTTGCTTTGCTAAGCCTGGTGTCCTCGTATCCAACTTCTTCTTGGAAAAAAAAAATCTGTAACAGTCAGACTGTTGCCTAGTTTTCTCTCTGTTTCTCCTACCACTGCTTTTGCCTCCTTCTGTGCATCCTCTTCATTTCTATCTCTACCCGGTCCTATCTCTCCTCTACTCTTGTCCTCAGCCTGTTGCTTTTTGCTTTATTTTAGTATTTCCAATGCCTTGTTCTTCCTTACATTGCTTACCTCAGTTCCTCTTTTCCAGTCTTCTACTACCCTTCCTGCCCTTGGAGACAGCCCTGGGACAAGCCACCCTGTTTCTCTTGGCTTGGCACTTAGGGACGTGGTTTAACGGTGGACTTAGCAGTGTTACATTTACAGTTGAACTTGATGATCTCAAGGATCTTCTCCAACCTAAATGATTCTATGATTCTATTCTATGATTCTTCCCATGTCAGCTCCCAGAATGAGCAACATTCAGGACCCCAGCTCCAGGCTGCAGTGTCAGTGCTTTCTCCTTGGCCAGGCACTCATATTTCAATAGAAAAGGGATCCCAGCTTCTCTTCAGCAGTGCTTTATTTCCCTGAATAAAAAAATTGTCCCAGAGCAGATAATCACATTTCAGCACAAGTTGTTGGGTTTTTTTCCAGATTATATACAGTTTAAAGAAGTCTTCTAACAAGGCATCTTGGGCAGAATTGCTAAGAAAAGGTGGTACCTGAAGGATCTATATTGCGAGTTATGTGGACACTTTGTGTTGCTCCAGCAGTACCGAGCAACTAGATTTCTAAGTGAGGCATGTATTGCCTTTTCTATCCATGCAGCAATGTAAAGCTGCACAGTACTGATGGATCTTAGCTGTACATTCATCTATCTATCTATCTATCTATCTATCTATCTATCTATCTATCTATCTTATTGTGTATCTGTTAAGATCAGGTCAGTATTAATGATAACTGACCTATGAGTAAGGTCAAGATGTTTTAACTGGTTACGGATGCTTTATAAGAGCGGTTGCCTTTCCATGGTATCATGTAGAGCTTCAATAATGAAACAGAAAGCAAACTATAGCAAAAGAACATCTTGATGAAAACTTTCAAGCTGCCAGACTTTACTGAACATAACATAACATAACATAACATAACATAACATAACATAACATAACATAACATCATATACTGTAATATAAGCTGCCAGACTTTAATTGACCAAATTTTACTGGACATAACAAAATTGTACTGCATATCTTATGCAAATGAGTATATCTCAGTGACTGGAAGATATCAAGGTTGCTGTTGTAAATAAGACCTGGTCTCAATGGGGCTGCTTGTATAGGCTTAAAAGAGAAAGTAAGTCTGCTCTTTACCAACAGGATTGTTTGTTTGGTGCCATTTGTAAAACAGACCATAGGGGGAACAGGTAGGAAACCCAGCTGACACTCAAGAGTGAGCAGTGGCTTCCTTCAGAAGCCTTTGGAGAAAATGAGAGTGACTCTGTAAGAGCGTGTATAGTTTTGTATATTTGTCTGTTAGATAAATTTTAAACTATAGAAATACTTAACAGTTCTTGTACTTACCAGGAGTATGACTCATTAGAGCACATATACTACTGGTGTTTTCTGTAGTACCGTTAATCTTTAACTAACATAAATGCATTCAGGATCAAATAAAAAAGTATTAACTTCATCATCATAACTTCACTGATGTATTTATGTCCTAAACTGAATTTGGCTTTTTTTTTCCTCCCCACCCTAAATTTCTAGTCTCTCTTCTCATGCAACACCTGAACATACCAACTCAATAATAGCAGCCCTGTTGCTGAGGGGACAAAAACACAAGTTGAATAACTAAAATAAATGACACTTTTGTATAAAGCGGGTCAGTGCTTATTGTAATTACCAGGTCATTTCTTTGCTGCCTGATGAAAAGAGAGTGATTACTAGGCATTTGTGTAAATGCTTACTGATAATTAATGTTTTATCTGCTAGCTGCCACCATTATTCTTCTCAACATTCACTTAAAAATAATGACTTCACTTAACTCAGCTGGTCAACCACAAAGTGCAAATAACAAAAAGGTCATATATTTTCAAACAATGCAAGTGCTGAGGACTTTCAACTCAATAATTGATCAAATACCTACAAATAATGCATCTTTTACTCTGTACATATGCATTTGTGTTTGTATATATACATGGGGTTTTTTTTCATTTTGAAAAAAAAAAAAAATTGTCAGCTCCATATTCCCCTTCAAAGAAATTATTTTGTTCAGAAAAAGTCTTGGAGAATCAAGAATCTCTGTCATGTAAATTGTAGATATTCTAAGAAAAAAATAAGTTCAGCCTGACTGTTGCTTTAGCACAGAACCAGAAGGATTATATATTACATTTATTTTACAAATAATAAAGTATTAAAAGATTAAGTATCTCTTCTGTCATTGCATTTAATGCATCAACATTCTGGTGCTAGGCTGGGGGAAGGACCCTGCCATCCTGCTGGGCCTGGGGATGGGTACTGGCCCATGTCTGCAGCGGGGTGGGAGCTGCCCTCAGCTGCCTCAGCTCGGAGCTGCCCTGGGACCTGGCAGCCAAACCCACAGCAGGGGGGATCCCCTTAGGCCCTGGCCAAGGTACATGGAAGCTGGGACCTTTTTTTGGGTGAAATACTCAGATGTTGTTAGGCTTGAACTCCAATTTGTATTAATGGGAAAACATTAGTTTAAGTGTCCCACCAAAGGTTGGAAACATAGATGCTTTTAACATAGGTCTTAGCAAGCCTGCAACCAAACCTTTTCTTAAACCATCTTGAGCTATTTTGAGTTTTTTTTCAATATTTGAAGCTATGAAAAATTCACTCAGCCAACAAGTAGACTTATCTCTGCTGACTTCCATGGATGTTATATCAGGAGCTGTTCAGTTAATTTAAAGGGTCGGGGTCTTTTCTTTCCATCTTAGATGGTGATGCTACTTTCACTTCCTTCTGTGGGACAAGTGGGTAGGAAGTTCATATTTGGGAAAGTTCAAATATTGAGCATTCAGCACATTGAGGTACCCCGAAGTGGCAGATAGAAAACAGGCAACTTGGACTCTATTTAATTTTGCTTCCTCCTGTACCACCCTCCTTGCCCTGTATGCTGCCTCTCTCTCCTGTGCTTCATTGCTGTGCTCGTGCTGACCCAGAAGTGAGCAGATTTGATTTGTAAATTTTCCCGTCTGTTGCAGGTGGCCCTGACTCCTTCCTGTGGCCCAGGCAGCAGAGGAGACACACGGCCAGTTTTGCAAATAGCAGGTACAGTGAAAGGCAGAGCTAGTAAAGCCTGCTTACCTGCTGGGTCAGTGTCCTTTCTCATTGTGAATTCCTCCTCCTTCTGCCACCCTTAACTCCCTCCACACCCTCCCCAGCAGCTATCTTCTTTCTCAGCCACAGAACAGTGATGTTGCCATTGAGAAAAGTGGAAATTCTACTAATCGGAGTAATTTCTAATATTTTAATTTAGTAGCAAATTTTTAAAACTTCAGTTTGTGACGATTGAGCAACACATTATTAACTTCTGCTTAGTAAAAACAGTATAAGTAGTTACAATGTTTATTCCTTCAGACCTGAGAGTTTATTTCAGATGCACTGTGAGGCAATTTGAAAGCAAGATGCACAGCTTTAAACCTTATTAGATTTAGAGCAGAGTTAAATAGCTTTATTAACACAGAGAGTCAGGATTAAACACTGAATTGCATGTCTGCACCTGTAAAATGTGAAGAGAGAAGACAGAATGATTAATTCTTGTACACATATAACTCTAGTCGCACAATACTGGATGTTAAAACATCATTAAAATTTTTATTTTATGCTTGGTGCCAGATATTTTAACATGCTCTTGTGAGACCGTCTTCTAGGGCTAAGCCACACAAAAGAAAGAATAAATACTTAGTATATGGACTACATGGAAGCAAATGCTAATTCAATTCATGCTCTGGAGCCATGAATTTGCTATTTAAGTTCCTTAAATAAAACTCAACTGTATTTTAGACTAGTGGCTTCGCCCTTCCAATTTCAATCCTCCTTATTTCTTTCCAGTTGTTCTCTGTCCTGTTTTCCCAACCTACAGCAAAATTACATTTGGTTTTAATTAGAATGCCTTGAACAGTCAGATGAAAATTGTAGCTATTTCCTGATGATTGTGACTCTTTTACCCTGAGCATGCTAAAGACCTCTCAGTTTCTAAGAGCTTGCAAAACATTTCAACAGCTCAATTGGAACAAGAATTTATTAGTTTATATCAACTAGTACTGGTGAGGCATCAAACCCACTTATATGCATAATCTCGTACAATGGATGGTCAGAAATTTGTGCAGTGGATGAGCGAGAAAGCATGGCTCACTCTTACTCATTCAGTATCTGTGCACACACTTTTGTGTACAAGTGCCATTACTGTCTGAGGCTGTACAACTGATTATCAGCTGTTCACTTACCATATACTTTAAAAATATTTGACCACAGAACAAATTTGCAAGAAAAATAAACAGACTGTAGAAGATGTGAACTTGGCAAAATATGTCAAGGTATAAATACTAGATCTAACTTCAGTTTCTTGGAAACTAACTCTGCAAAGGCTTTGAATTTCTCAGAAAAAAAATTACCTTGAAAATTTCTCCTTGAATTTCTCTTCCTGCTGAAGCAGGATGTATTTCAACTGCCTGTGATTCTCTCATTTATAATTCTTCCCCATGACCGTATTGTCCAGGACTGCTGTACTGCCTAAGTCTGTACTTGGACAATTTGCAAGGAATTTACAATCGTGTTTTTAAACTAAACCAGGTTTTTGGTTTCATTTAAAAAAAAAAAATATCCAGGAAAGAACCAAACCAAACCAAACAAAAACCCACAAAAAAACCCGAACAACCAACCAACCAAAAAAAAAAAAAAAAAACCAAAAAAAAAACCAAACCACAAACAAACAAACAAAAAAACCAACCCCAAAACAAAGCTGAGTATCTTCCTTCAGGTTTGTGCTTGTCCTCTCCATAGCCGTATGTGTATGCTCACTAATTGTCACTCTCTCTGTACATCTGATACAACCACAACACATAAAACAGGAGGCTGGAAGAGCTGCCAAAGAGAGCAGTAACAGCTGAGTTCTG
Organism: Aramus guarauna; assembly: GCA_013400195.1. Classification (NCBI taxonomy): domain Eukaryota; kingdom Metazoa; phylum Chordata; class Aves; order Gruiformes; family Aramidae; genus Aramus; species Aramus guarauna. The sequence goes on from VXBL01008188.1 coordinate 18,915, forward strand.
CCTGCTTCCATCTTGCGGAGAAGGATGGTAATTTCAGTCCTTCTCTGATCTGCGTGACAGGATCAAACATCTCAGGGAGCAACTTTTTAAATGCTAGTAGCATCTAAGAAACTAGTATCTTAATGAGGAGATGGAATAGTGGTTGGAGGAGGACTTTAGGACCACTTTTATGTGATGAAATTTGCTAAGCCAACCATTGAATAAAACAGTCTCAGGTTTTAGGACACTGACTGTGTCCTAAAAACCTCAGCTGTCCTGTGAAAAATGCCATCTCTCAAAATTAGAATTTTTTACCTGGTTTCAATATATAAATTCCTCCTGTTTCAATGTTCTCCATAGGCTCACTTCTTCCCTGCAACCCCAATAGAGCTATTTATCTCTGCTCATTCTGCTTGAGATGGTTATCATCAGGGTTTTGCCTCCAGTCCCTCATAACAGCAGTCCACCTTTCGAGTAGTCATGACCTTACCAGCACCAGTTTTTTCTTCACACAGAACTTCAAAGATTTTTAGGTAGAACTTTAACTCTTGTTCTACCATAATGAAGTCCATAAGAAAAACAAAGACACACAAGGATGCTATGCAACTTCTAACTGATCACAATAACATCTTCTTACATAGGTCTGTAGGTAATTTGGGTGTTTAAATGATCCATAATGCATATAAATATTTCCTTTTTCTTAAAAAGTTAGTAGGAAATTTATGAACTAAACCACCTGGTTAAGGCAGAGTTAACTATCTGAAGGCTTATTGTGCTCTTGCAGAACATCAGATACAGCAGAACTCTTAAGAATCAAAAAACTTGGAATTTTAGACTTCCCAACCCATCTCAGATCACAAGGTCAGTTCTGTGAAGCTAAACCTAGCACAGCAAATGCAGCTGACTTGCTCACAGATGTAAGGCGATTCCTATTTGCAGTTAGGCATTCCTACTTGCAGTTCCCAGCTCCAGCAGGGTCAAGGTTAAGGAAATAGATATGTTCTTAACTCTTCATTTCCTGCTTTTCAAATCTTGAGATATGCTTAGATCTATATTCTGGAAGGGACATGTAACTGTCCAGCCTTTCTTAATTATTTAAGTTTTATCAAGAAGTAGTCAGGTCATAAAAGTGCAGTTCACTGAAAATGAAAATAAATAAATTGAATTAATAATGCTATAAATAGCAATGGACATTACACAAACTGGATTATTCATTTTGATATACAATGACATAAATATATAATTTTTTCTTTTCAGAATTTCTATCAGGCTCCTGAGCAGTTCCAAGGTATTATTGTAGCTTCTCTGGCCTGTGAGGTACAGTTTAATTGTTAGGGAGATACACTGTATTGTCTTACTAATAAAGAATTTACAGTTGGAAATATAAGGTGGTTGTGTTGGGGTTTTGTTGTTTTTTTTTACAGAAGAATACAAACAGAAGTAATTGTGCACTATATTTGTGTTCCCCACTGTTCTCTGTAATACTGAGTGGCTTCTGTCTGTTTTTAGTTTAGTCATTACTACTTATTATTCTCATATAAATTTATTAATATTGAGTTATCTAATGATTCATCTAGCACCTAGGTTTTGAATTCTAATGCACTGCAAGAGTAAGCAAAAGGCCACACTTCTGTAGGAGCAATCATATTTTCTCTGTCATTTTAAGCCAGCTAAGGAGTATAGCTTTATTTAATTCAAACCTCAGGTGGTGACTCTGAAGTATAATTTCTCTTTTCACTTCAGAACTGCTTACCATTTATAGTGTGTAATTCCATGCCTCAGTTATGAAATATTTTTGTCTAAATAAATGTCTGGTTACAGAACTTACTTGAAGCTGGTTCCCATAGAAACAATTGAGGGGGAATCATGGTTTTATCCCAAATGTCTTTTATTTTCATTTAAGAGAAACCATCAACTCTACTGATTGCTGCCTGCAGCTGGATAAATTTCATTGTTATACCCTCTGGGCTGTGTCCCTGCATGTCCGTTGTGGCACTGGATCAACAGTGTAACAGTAGTGACCCCCCTGGCAGAGCATCCCAGTCAGGTTTACACAGAACTGAAGGATTGCAGGTAGGGCTCAGTGGAACTTGGTTGATGGATAATCTTCATGCTGACCTCCTGCAAAGTGAGGCAAGTTACCCTGTTAGAATAGATGTCTAAAATTGAAAGGAATGTGCAAATTTTGAAACAGCAGAATTGGAAAGCATGCTCTTCTCTTTATCCACCAGTTTAGGAGCTCAGCAGTAAGCTTCCCCTCCCACTGCTGACTCTGGCACAAGCTGTAACTTCTACCTTTTTGATCTCTAAAGGTACTCTGTTACAATACCCTATTTCTCATGTTGTCCATAACTGCAGTTCTCTGTCTATTCTTCTTTCTACACAAAAAACTCCTAAGTTTACTTGAGAGCCTATTGTGAATTCATGCTTTCTCAGAGCTTTCCAAAGACCTACCCTATAGATGCTACTTGGAATACCACCATGTGTGCATCCCATGCACAGCCCTACAGGCATCCCATGAACTCCTATTCTCTACAGCCTCAGGGATACCACTTTTCCTATGAGCCTTGGCTGCACATGTCAAGGTTTCTGAAGTGTTTCTGCTAGGCGTAACTCAGCCTGGAGAAGAGAAGGTTCTGGGGAGACCTTATANCTTGATTCCACCTGAGACAGAGTCCTCTTCTGCCTGTACCTTCCAGCACCTATATTTTTTGCCCTATGCCATCATGTTTAGACATTTGCCACTCCCAAGTCTGCAGAGAGTGAGGGAGGTGAGACAAGCAGGGGCTGTGAACGCTTCCATGACATGCTATCGAGACCAACACTCTGGCTCATTTCCTGGGCCTCTGACTGGTTTCTAGCACCAGTTTCAAACTAGCAGTTGACTCAAAAGCTGGCAGCTGCTGCAAGCTTCCTCAGGCCACATTAGTGTGCTACAAAACCTTTACCAGGCTTCTGCTGGTAGTAACTGGGAGAGAAGGGAGGCTGTCTTCTGCCTTGGTATAGACATGAGTGTTACCACCAGACCAAGGCTGCAGCTGTTCAGCTCTTCCTTAACTTCTCTACCTTTTACTTGTATCTCCTTCAGAAGTGCTTACTTTAATCAATCAATCAACAATATAAAGAGATGCCCTTGTCACCTGAAAAACTTGGGCACAGTAATGGTGGCCACAAATAGCATATTTTATCTCAAAGTTCCTGAGTATTTAACTTCAGTGTTAAAGTCATTTTTTTAACTTATTGTGAGGAGGCAAAATATCTCTTTTGATCAGTCTAAATTGTGTTTTACTGATCCAGGCAAAGAGGTTAGTTCTTCACTCTCTGTGCAGCAAATCTCTTTCCTCTTTTAATGTCCTTCTTTTAAAACCCCTACTTTTGTGGATTTGTGTAACATTTACTTCCTTATCACATAAACCTGCATCATTCTTGTGCCTGAGCCAATTACTCTTTCTCTGCCAGCTAGTTGAAACTCTGCTAGGACAGGGACTTTTCCTTCATGAATTATCACCTGATAAATACATATATTTTTATGGCAGTCAGTAAATAATAATTCTAAAAAAAAGACTATTAATATCTCTTGTACATGATTAGAGAAAAAAGTAGTGCAACAGGAATATATACCTTAAAATCAATGTCATGTTGTTTTCCTATTGTGTGTTGTATAGGCAAAGGTGTTTCATGACTTTCCTGATGTTGCTAAATTATGATGTAGATTCTGCTATAGTTTCTGCTGCAGAGGAAAGTGCTGGTGCAAAAGCACCATGTAGTGGGCTGACCCAGGTTGAGCCAGGCTGGAGGGTAGGTGCCCCCCAAAGCTGTTCTATCACTGCCTTCCTCAGCTGGACAGGGGGGAGAAAATACAATGAAAGGCTCCTGGGCAGAGATAAGGGCAGGGAGAGATCACTCACCAGTTACTGTCACGGGCAAAACAGACTCAACTTGGGAAAATTAATTTAATTCATAACCAATGAAATCAGAGTAATGAGAAATAAACTCAAATCTTAAAACACCTCCCCCCCCACCCCTACCTTCTTCCTAGGCTCAGCTTCACTCCTGATTTCTCTACCTCCTCCCTTCCAGCAGCACAGGGGGATGGGGAATGGGGGNACCTCCTCGCCCTCCTTCTTCACTGACCTTGGTGTCTGCAGAGCTGTTCCTCTCACAGCTCATTCCTCTCTGTGGCTGCAAAAACTACCCCTAGGGATTTCCCCCCCACCCCCCTTCTTAGCTGTGTTACCCCAGAGGCACTACCACCGTGGCTGATGGGCTCAGCCTTGGCCAGCAGCGGGTCCATCTCGCAGTCGGCTGGCATTGGCTCTGTCAGACATGGGGGAAGCTTCTGGCAGCTTCTTGCAAAAGCCACCCCTCTATCCCTTCTGCTACAAAAACCTTGCCATGCAAACCCAGTACACACCATCTGAGGAACCAGTGGTAACAGCTTCACTGCCTGTTGAATAGCAATGCCTAGGTACATGCTATTGGTAAGCAGCATTCAAATGGTGCAAGAGTTTTCAAATCAATTATTATTTTCAACATAAAAGAGATGTTCTGAGGCACCTCTTTTGCTATTGACTGCATGCCTGTACTTCTGGTTTCTCAGATACATTAAAAAATGGTGCCTGCTTTCCTCTCTACTAGATGAAATATAAAATCTCCCAACAATTACTTCCTTTTTTAAATTCCGTAAGTAATGAGAAATTATTCACAATCAGTTAGACATCCTGGGAAGATGAATATGGGAAAAGACTTGCTTGTTAAACATGTTAGCTTCATACAGAATGATGTCTCCAATCTGTGCTTCAGTTAGGTTCTTACTCTCACGTATTTCTGCACAATGAAATTTTAGTGGTTTTACCTGTGAAATCTGAATTCACAGCCAGAGTGTTGTCTGCTCCCCTACATGTTTTGTGCACACCTTAAGGACAGTAATTCTTAGACTGGTTGGTTGAATTAACCTATTGCCCCAAACTTTTAACTTTGTTTATAGGTCATTACTTTAGCTCATTCTGACCTCAAATGCACTTACTTTGTTTGGCCCACTATTGATCTTGGGTGAGTGCCAGAGCACAGGCTAACTTCTCTGAGGCAGAGGAAAATTTCTAAAACAGAACAGCTGCAGGTGGTTAATCCCAACTATGTCCTAGTCCCACAGAGTTGCATGGGTGGATCTACCAGCCTTGCTCAAAGTCTGTCTCAGTAGCATGCAGCTCACACCTGCAGGCTCAATTTGCAGGACTTTGCATTCACAATAAGGCTTCCTCAAATTCTGCCCTACATAACTACTAAATTAAAATCAGATGTCCTATGTGTATAAAAGAGCTGCAAAAATCAAGTTTTCAAAGATTATAAACTGTTCAAGAATGAGACAGTCAGTGTTTGTCTTCCAGAGTTCGTAGTGCAATATGCAAACACCCTTTTCCCTCCTTAGTGAAAACCCCCAAGGAAGCACATATGCTGATATGATAGGAACTGCACTCTACTGCCATGGATTTGCAGTAGAATTCTTTCTAAAAAGTATATTTGCCCTTCTCTGTGCCTGTTCAAATCCTGTGTTCAAGAAGGGAACTTGATACTATCTCTGTTGACACTAAATCAAAACTTCATTTGGCACCAGCTGCTTCAGATTAAATAAATTTGATTTGGAGTCACAAAATTAATTTGCAAATGCGTTTGCATGAATAGGAACAAGAGACTCAGAATGTGATGGAGCAAGTCCTCCTGTGGACCTAAAGAAACAGAAGCAGGAAACTGTTCCAGCACTCCTGCTTGCAGAAATGGTTCCTGCTGAGCATTGTAACAAGCAACCTCTCTACCCAGCTTCTGAAACATGAAGGGGGTCTATCTGAACTATTGATCACCCAGCACAAGCCTCTCTTTCTGAGATCTCTGCCTTTTCCTGAGCTGTATGGGTACTTGCATTTAACAGGCCAACAGACAGGTTTTGTATTTGGCTTACACCAAGTAGTCCTTTCAAGCATGACCTTTACTGCCAGAGGAAGTCAGTTGATTTTTAGCTGGTTCTAAATAGCTATTCGTATGCCATCCCACACGAGATCTAATGGACGTGCATATACTGAAAGTGCATTTACCTCTATTGCAGACAGACACATGACATCTCTACTTACGCCCCCAGAAGACTGGAAGTCATGCAGCCATGGTTGATGCAGTGCAGAGCCCAGGCTAATAGGCTCTACTTCTTGAAGAAGGGTTACATCAGCACCAAACAAGCCAGACTCCAACAGGTTTCCAGCAGCTTGATGCATGTCCAGGAAGTTTCCATTTGCCTACAAAGGGCTGTATGCATTTACCTTACCTTGTGACTTGCATAGTAGTAGTACAATATTTTCTTCCCCTTCTAAATGTTTATTTGCTTATCCATAGAAAATCCTGTTATCTACACCCACATGTCTATTTTTACAGCCTTTCTTATGAAATAAGATAAGCAAACAAAAACAAATTTAAAAGTCAAAAGAAGAAGGGGTTTGTTGTAAAGAAACCTTTGTGTGGAGGGTAAGAAAAGGTACAGAATGCATAGAAAATTGCTTTGAAGAACCTGCATGGTCATTCTCAAGAATTTGAGACAGTTGCAGGAAGAAATCGTGCAGTTCTTAAAACTGACGAGCCTATTTCAGACATCAGCTCATCTGCATTGATGGTGAGTTCTGCAAGCAATGCAGCCAACTGGCTGCTTATGCAGTAAAATCTCACAGCATGTTGGCACAAAAGCAATACGCTTTACTGTGCATATTTTAGCCGCCAGCACATAGATCAGATATTACAGATCAGCAGAACTATTTACTTGACAAATGTTTGGTGGACAAACTGAGAATAGAAGCAGGCAGAGGAACATTACATTCCTATTAGCTCATTTATAAATCAGGAATAAGCTTGGGAAAATCAATTATTATCCTGATAATCCTTTTACTTACACCAGTATGACTCTATTAACTTCAGGGAATAGGATCATGCTTTACAGCAGTCAGTGTCAGGGGTCTTTACAATTTCAAGTGCAGCCCAAGCTGATTATGGACTTCAGCTAACATAGCTGTGTCGGTCCAAGGAGCGGTCCCTGACAGGTCTATAGTAGGTGATAGTGTTGACAGGGTTATGCAAGCTGTTAACGCAGCAGTGGACTTCCCTTTATCAGAGCTGAGAGTGGAGGTTTTACTCACACATATAAAGTACAGCCTTCCTGATTTAGCTGCCCCTAGAGTACAAATGTTTTGTTTCTACAAACAGCAAGATGGGTTTCTTATGAACTATTACTCCACAAAGTTAACCTGTAAGGTTCAAAAGGATAAATTGCACAACATAGATCTTTGTGCATCTAGAAAAACATTACGTTTGCAAGGCTAAACCTGGGACTCTTCTTTCTGTGCAAAGAAAGTATATGGATGATGAAAAGGGAATTTTGATCAGCGTGGAGTACCAGCATTTTAAGAGATGCATTGTTGTTGTTTCTGGATGAGCGTTTTAAAAGCTCACTGATGGTCTGGTTTGTATCCCAGTGAAATCTGTGGATGACTGAGTTCTTCTAAAAATACCACTGTGTCCTAGAAGGCCTAGAAAACCTTAATGTAGTAATAAATCATATCTTCTTCAAAGACTTTATATACTCTACTGGAAAAATAAAGTGGGTTTTCATTTCCACTGAATTTTGCAGAAAACTAGAAGCATCATTTCTAACCTACCTAAATTGCTTGGAGATGGTTTATTTGGGAAATTGCATTGCATTATATGGTATCCTTCCATTTTGATGTTGAAAGACACGTTCAAAGAGATGATCTTTAAAACTCAAAAGGGAGCTGGCAGCAAAATATTTTCTTTTATGAGATCTTGACTTTGCAACCTGGTCCAAAAGACTGGAGTTCATCATACTCTGCATGCTGCAGTCCCATCCACTTTTACATGTTCTGTGTCATACAGACAAACAACTGTGGGGTTTTCTTTAGCTCTATGGCATCATGTATGCTAGGAGTTAAAATTGGGGCTGTTCTGTCAGACCATTACATGACAAGAAGATGGAAACTTGCTGCTTGGGAAAGTTTGCAGCCATTTTAGTACTTAGATTTAAATTGTGTTGCATTTAAGATGAAAGAAAATATATTTAAAGTAAGATAATTGGCATGTAATGCATGGAGGATTCTTGTTTCATAGCAGTAGATAAATGATTTCTCAGCATTCACAACATGTGGGGGTATTTTTGTGGTTGTTAAAGCATTAGAATTCACAGCAAGAGAGGAACTAGAGTTGTGACTGAGTTTGTTAAGTTAACTGTAGAAGAATATTTGTGCCTTCATGCATCTACCCAGCTGTTTTTCTCATCTGCTTTGGGGATCCTTGAAGCAATATTTGATTGGAAAAAGTCTGAGCCACTGTGATTTTCATGGAAAAAATGTGTTGTCTTTGACATACACATTGTCTTGATGAGAAAAAAAAATAGATCTAGTGCATGGGATGATACCGACAGTTGTGCATGGGCAAGTTGATACACAGAACCTGTATGAAAAGCAAGAAGAAAATTTTGCATCTGGAAAGGAGTAGTAGGAGCTACATAATTTGTAGGTTACTCTAGTTTCTCCTCTCTCTGTGGCTTACTGTTTTTACTTCTGTTCCTCTGCGGGTTGCTCCAGAGGCACTAAAGCTAAATGTCACCTCTAACTTGGAAATGTAAATACATGGACCATCTGGCACTTGTGTTTTTTAATCTGGTGCTTAAGGTTTTTAGCCGTAAAAGTTGACAACCTTAGCCGCCATGTAGCGTAATTTGAAAAACACGTATGTTCTTTCTGCTGTTGAAAGCCATATTTTTTCCTATCAAGCAAATCCAGTAAAATGAGTGCAAATGGACAAACATATTTGAGAAAGAATAATTTGCTTTAATTTCAAAATTGCAATTGACAATTTGGAAGTCATTAGTATCAACCATGTATTATCATTACTTTACTGTGACATTTCATGTGTTACCTTAAAGTTTAAATAGTTTTGTGAAACTAGTCTTTTTCTTTGTTTTCATAGTACTGTTATTATACTGTTGATATATTACTCTCCTGCATAATACCTCTCTTTTTGTGTCATTGGACTCAGTTATGTGCCATTTAACATTTCCCCGTAAGGTATGATTTGATATCCCAGAATAATCACATTTTGTTTGCTTAAGTAACCATAACTTTGTGAGTGTACAGGGCAGAAAACCCTGCTTCATTTCATTTCTTTTTTTCATATCTTCTGTGAGAGGATTGAGATTTGTCAAGAAAAATCTCTTTTCATGCTGTTCATCACACTTTTCCTCTCAGAGCTTCATAGCAGAAATCACTAGGTCTGCGGTTTGAGATTCTTTGTTTTTCTTTTGATGTACTTTCCACCTCCTTGCTGCTCCCTCAGCTGAGCAAGTTCAGCTGCTTGTATTACTGCACACTGAACCAGGCTGTGGAGCTAGTGTAACCTGAAAATACCTTTTTTTGGCCATCTTATTTTACCTAAATCAGTGCCCCAGCTTGGTTCTTCCTGTCGCTCAGCAAACACTTGTACAACCTGCCACCAAAGCAAAAGTACTTTTAAGTATTACTTAAATATTTTACTATTTCCAGTGTGCAGCCTTCTCATATCAATCTATTTGATAGCACTTAAGCTGGAGATACACTGCAACACGCCTTTGCATGGCTGAAGCTTTCTTGGCCTTGGAGTGGTACTGTGGTTAAAAAGGAATAAATGGCAAAGATAGGACTAGCTAATGCAAAAAGTCCCCGAAATGTATTTTCTAAGCATTCACTCAGAACCAGTAGCAAGTCAGTCAGGATGTTATGTCGAGAAGTTATTCGAGAAGTTTATGCTTCAATTCAATAAACTGGCCATACACAGACAGAGGTGGGCTTTTTCCATCCAGAAGTGCTGGACTTCAAACATTCCACTGAACCCACCCAAAGTTCTTCAGAAAGCCCTGAAAACAAGGGCCATGGATTGTTCCATCATATTTTCAATCTTTTTTTGAGACCGTAATCTTATTCCGCTCTTTTTTTTACTCTTATCTTCTTCATTTAGCAGTTCCATGACCTGTGAAATTTATGGTTATGATTCTTGGGTACTGTTTCTATCAAAAAAAGGAGATTTGTATGTTGTGCCAAATCAATATTTGGCATAAAGAAAGTTCACTGCTGAAGAATACTCAAGCCATTTGTGGTTTTGTCCCTTCACAGAAATATGGCTTTCTCTCAGTTGCATTTTTTCTTTCCTTTGGATATATTTGTCTGAGCATTTTTCATTGCTCGTAAATCTCAAAGATGAGTAACAGGGAAATTTTCTTTTGGACAGGGCTAGGATGTTAGTGAGTTTTGGAGAAAGTTGGGGGTGTTCAGACAAGGTTCAGAATTATTATCCACTTGAGCTACTGGAACCAAGGGAATGGCAAATCCTTAAGTTTTGCAAGATGATTCTGAGATTGTAGCTCCTGCAGGTTCTATATTTGATTGGATTATTCACAGCTTAATTCAGCTATTTAGTATCAGCCAGCTAAACACAGAATGTGCACTTCTAACTGTTCAGTCTGCAAATCAAAAAGCATCTCACAGCTTGCTTTAGTCTTGGTCTCAGAGAAAGATTAATGTTGTTTTGATTAAAGCATATTTAGGTTTCTCTTCGACTGATTGATTTTGTTTGCAGTTCCAAAAGGAACATTTTAGGTCAATCAAAAAAATTTCAGCAAAATAAAGTTGAAAATTATTTGGAATAGAAAGAAATACTTCATTTGACATAAGATAGTTCACATGGATTATGAACATCACGTTAAAGCACATTTGGAGGGGTAAAAATCTTGCCTCAAATTAGAAAAATGAACTACTTCATTTGGAAAATGTTAATACTTTTCAGACTTCACAATTTTGGTTCCTTGCAGTACTACTTTATTCCCCCAAAACAATCCAAAGAAAGATAATGAATTTTCAAAGTATTCTGCTTCTACCAAACCCTCATTTTTAATGAAAATTTTGATTAACATCTTTGCTATACATTTGTCTAATGAACACATTTTCATATACATGAAGTGTGTAAGTTCTATGGTATGAATAATTTTTGTAACTTATGTTACATGCGTTACAGAGTTAAAAATAAAATCTTAATACATTAGCATCAGCTTTTAGAAACTGGCTTGTATTATAAATTTTATCTGAAACAACTTATACAAACCTCTCTTTAAAGCACTTAACTACTTACTTTTTTTTTTTTTTTTTCCTTCTACTTGCTCAGAGCAAGATAAGTTAGATCAGGTTGCTCAAGGTCTAAGATCTAATTATCTCCAAGGAGAATGCCTCTTCAGGCAACCTCAAATCTGGCACCAGAATTCAACTCCTCCAGCTGAACACCCTGTTGATCCAAACTTGGTTAGCATGAGATTCTGGGTTCAGTGGAGGAAGGAACCCTTTTTTATTTCTACCCCTTGCTTATTGAAAGTGTTCTGCACCAAGGTCCTCCAACAAGGAAAGGCTTAGAATCATGATGCCATGTCAGCATAATTATGGAATATCTCTCAGTATTGGATGTTTATCCAACTTCTAAAGCTCAGATGCTCACCTGCTATGATCCCTTTCTTGTCCTGATTTGTGTTGATTTGTCCCTGCAAGGGAGGGATGATTCTTGGTTCACAAGACATATTCAGTGTAATCACATCCTATGATTGCTTACCTTTTCATGATCATCACATGATCATGTGGATGGTTTCCCTATGAGATGGAAACACTTACCCAATGCCTGCAGTAAAATTCTACCTATCCTTCCAGTGCTACCTGGCCTCCTGCACTAGGGAGACTTGTCTAATCTTGGGCTAATTCAGAACATTCTTCATAATAAAGGAATAATCTAGATTAGGCTCTTTCTTTGAAGAACATTGAAGGGGGAGTAAGTATGGGAAATGGGATGCATTACAGAGAGGACAATTGAGGGAAGGGGCTTGGAAAGTTGTTAAGAGACTTTAGAAGGCAGGATCCCACTTTCTTCCCCAAGCAGCCTTCAGGCACTTGCGTCTTACCAGACAACATAGTGCCAGGACTACAGACCCCCTACTCTACCTTTCCTCTGAGCACCTACCTCTGGCCATCTCCCATGAAGAAATGTCTCATCCTCAATTTTTCACACACGTACTTATGAAAGGAAGAATATAAACAGGGTTAACTATCTCATAGTGCTCCAGCTACCAGCAAAACACCTCTATTTCTTAAGACACATTTCAGACCACCAGAAATATATGGCATTACTGCCATCAGTGCTTATAGGAATGTCTAATTTTCAAGCAAAACCTGCTGACAGTATATTTCTAACTCAAAATAAATTCAGTGGTTTGGAATACTGCTCTCAAAAATTGCACTAATTGCTCAGAATGAAATTTGATTTTCCCTGTAACTGTGACTCAGATACACAAGTTTCACTGTAATCAATATATTCCTTAACGAGAAATTGAAGGAGTTGGAAGTTTTTCAATAAAGCTTTTTTTTCCGTGGGAAAATTTCATGTTGCTCAGCCTGGATCATTTATGGAAACATATCTGCTTTAACAAAACTCAGCTCCAGAATGCTTTGTGATTAAGGCATTCCCCCTGTATAAGACGCTCTTGTATCTAATATTTTTTTTGACCCTTCTACCAGTTTTTAGTCTTTGCATTTTGATTCAGAATAACATGCTAAATGCTGAAGCCATGATATTTTTTATGAGATGAAATGCTTTCTAGCTAGTTTTGATCAAGCCTGTACCTTAAGGCAGTCTTTGAAATTTAATAAATTCAACTTCACTGTGAGAAAGGGAGCAGAAACATAAGAATAACTGGAAGATAGATTTGCTTCTTTTAACTAGAGTCTAACTTTCTTTTTATTATGCTGATTTTGAATATTTCGGTAGGTACAAAGAATATTAAATAACATACAGCATCTGATTAGTGATCATTATCATAGCATTAGAATAAACTGCTTCTTACTGCAGATTTTACCTTTTTTTCTTACTACGTTATTTTTCCATTTCAAAGGCCATTTCCATTTAAATCATATTTACACATGTTAATAACTCTTATTTCTGATTCAGGACCTATATTGAGTGTTCATCAAGCAGCCCAACCCTATCTTATTTCATTCTGCTTCAATGACTTTGTAAGTCTTCTGTCACAGGCTGTTTATGTTTTTAGTGGTGTTTATAAATCATCAGGATTTATTTTCATATACAATTAATTAGAAAATAAAACTGCATCCTCCTGCTTCATTAGGAAAATTCTTATTTTTTTAAATGATAATTCAGAGCACTAGTGGAAAAATTAATCCTGATTTAAGTAAAGTGATCAGGAATGTAATTATTGTCACATAGATTGAATGTACATTCATTCACTCATATATGCAGATTGTACTCTCTCCAATACCTGTTAATAATTCAACATCTCTGAGTCCTGGTTTTGGCTGGGATAGAGTTAAATTGTCTTCCTAGCAGCTGGTTAGTGCTGTGTTTTGGATTTAGGATGAGAACAATGTCGATAACACACTGATGTTTTTAGTTGTTGCCAAGCAGTCAAGGACTTTTCAGCTTCTCACACTGCCCTGCCAATAAGAAGGTGGGGAGCACCCAAGAAGCTGGGAGGGGACACAGCCAGGACAGCTGACCCAAACTGGCCAAAGGGATAATCCATATCATATGGCATCATGCTCCCCATACAACTGGGGGAGATGGCCAGAAGGTAGGGTGGCTCAAGAACTAGCTGAGCATCAGTCCTGGGTGGTGAGCAATTGTGCTGTGAACCACTTGTTTTGTGTATTCTTTTATCATTATTGTTATTGTT
>VXBL01008189.1:0-10565 GCA_013400195.1 Aramus guarauna
AAACCAGCTTTCAAAAGGATTTGGGTTACTTTTCTCCCTTTCTCGGAAACTTCTTCTACTGTGTTGTCCCATATGATGATGTCATCAATGTATTGCAGGTGGTCGAGAGCTTCACCCTGTTCCAGTGCAGCCTGGAGCAGTCTATGGCAAATGGTGGGGCTGTGTTTCCACCCCTGGGGCAGTTGGTTCCTCATGTACTGGATGCCCCTCCAAGTGAAAGAAAACTGTGGCCTGCACTCTGCTGCCAAAGGGATCGAGAAAAATGCATTAGCTATATCAATTGTGGCATACCACTTGGTTGCCTTTGACTCCAGTTCATAGTGAAGTTACAGCATGTTCGGCATGGAAGTACTCATTGGCAGCATGATTTCATTCAGGCCACAACAGCCTATTGTCAGCCTCCACTCTCCATTGGTCTTCCTCATTGGCCATATGGGACTGTTAAAGGGTGAGCGGGTTCTGCTGATCACTCCCTGACCCTCCAGTTGATGAATCAGCTTATGGATGGGAACCAGGGAGTCTTTGGTATTGCTGCCATTGCACCATTGTAGTAGCGATTGGCAGCTGTTGTTCTTTGACCTTCAGCAACCCCACAACAGAAGGGTCCTCCAAGAGACCAGGCAAAGTTGACAACAGTTCAAATTCCTCCACCTCCAAGGCAGCTATACCAAAAGTGCAACAGTACCCTTTTGGGTCCTTGAAATCCCCTGTCTGGAGGTAGTCTATGCCAAGGATGCATGGAGCCTCTGGGCCAGTCACAATGGGGTGCTTTTCCCACTCATTCCCAGTTAGACTCACTTCAGCCTCCAGCAGAGTCAACTGTTGGGATTTCCCTGCCACTCCAGAAATACAGATGGGTTCTGCCCCTTCATAGCTGGATGGCATTAGGGTACACTGTGCACTGGTGTCCCCTAGAGCCTTATACTCTTATGAATCTGATATGCCAGGCCATTGGATCCACAGTCCAGTAAACCTAGGTGTCCCTCTCCTCCACCTGGCTGGAGGCAGGGCCCCTGTAATTCTGCTCATCATATTCGCTACTCACTTCTTGCAAAAATGACTTAGAAATCCCTTCAAGAGGGTTATACAGACAAGCAGGCCTTCCACTCGACCTGGGAGACTGCCCACTGGAAACTGGAGTGGCTTTTTCCTAAAAGAATCCCCTTTTGTGACTGTTTTGCCTTGCAGCTCATGCACTCATGACTGCAGGGTCAAAGTAGGTTTTCCATCCCACTTCCTCATGCCCTCCCAGTGGTCACACTGGTAAAGCCACAGACTGCCTCATGGA
This sequence comes from Aramus guarauna, assembly GCA_013400195.1. Lineage (NCBI taxonomy): Eukaryota > Metazoa > Chordata > Aves > Gruiformes > Aramidae > Aramus > Aramus guarauna. Next base: position 1,289 of record VXBL01008189.1, read on the forward strand.
GTGTACACTCTATATCATCTCTCTGGAGCAGAGCAACGCTTACTTCCACTAGCTGAAATACTGGTCTGTACAGTTATATCTGAGTTGCTGGACATCCCGGGACACTTTCTCTACAGCTGAGATGAGGGAGGAAGAGAGACTGTTGGAGTTGGCCAGCTACTACATCCACTGTTGGTGTATATTCGCCTTTCTAGTCCATTACTGGCAATGAGTTGGTGTACGATGATGGTGCATTCTATACAAACTTCCGCCACATGGGTCGGGTATTTTGGACTTTGCCAGGGTCTGTGAGTAACTGCGCGTTGTCCAGGTCATAATAAACCATCTCCTGCACAGGTAATTCCCTCAGGTATTGGATACCTCTCTCCATGGTGGTCCACTTGCCTGGCTGACACACAACATACAACATCCTCTCCTTTGCTTCACGCTTGACAGGAATTGCCTCCAGAGACTGAGGACCGGTGTCTTTTTCCCAATTGCTTTGTCAATGCCTCCCTCCCTAGGCAGAGATCCCAGCTGCTTGGCCTCCCTATACTCTAATTCCAGGCTACTGGCCTCATTATTCCAGGATAATGGAGAAGCCAGGTAATGACGTGCTCCCCTGGAACGTGGCTGAAATCTTTTCTCATATTTCGCAGCTCACTCAGGGACTGGGATCGGGTGATGACCTCTGGTTCTGCCTCTTCATCCTGGTGTCCTGATGACCCTGGTTCATCATCATACTCTACAAAGCAAAGTGATTTTTTTTATGTATTTCTTCTTGTGTATAGGCATGTCTGATGCTGGTACAGGTTGTTTTTTTTGGCTCAGCTGCACTGCTAGTCACTGAAGTTTGAGTAGCCATAGTGCCTGTTGCAGGGGTTGGGGTAGCTGCAGTGCCTGTTGCAGGGTTTGGGGTAGCCACAGTGCCTGTCACTCTGTTTTCCCTCTCTTCCCCAAGGGTTCTGTCTACTGTCAAGCAGCGTTTGGTAGATACTGGCCAGGGCCTAGCACAGGGCAGTAAATTGTGCCTCCTTGGAATGGCCACAGCATTTTCCTTTCAAATATTCTACTACTTTTATCAGGATACTGTGATTGTCAGGGAGTGAAATTCCAAACCACTAGGGTTGAGAAGTTCTCTAGATACCTGCCCATATTCTCGCACATGCCCTGACACTTGTGACTATCCAGCCTCTGGGAAAATCTTTGGGTAGTATTTTTAAAACGACCCTGTAACAACCCTGAACAAGACTTGAAACACATTCAGGAGACTTAGCAATAGGAACATGCTGGCTTGAACATCCCAAGGATATTCAAAATTCCCAAAAGCTTCTGTAATCAGCCTGAAGGGGAAAGGGGAGGTGACAGAGCGGGAGAAAGTATCCTCCTCCATCTTCCCCATAGACTGGGTGCAAGTATTAATCAATTCAAAGAGATGTCGTCCAAGATACCAGCATGACAGCAAGGTCCCACACAAATAACAACTTAAGCTCATGACAATAGATGTTTTCATAAGTTGATATCGCACTGTACAGCAAAATAAGAATCCAGATCTCTCTCACAGAGGTGATAAACTGCACTGCAAGGAATACATACAGTAAGGGTTTAGATACTACAGCCACATGAGCAAATAAAACACCATTGTGATCAGCAACTGCTTACAATAGTAAGATAAATACTTATAACAACTTTGTTTTAATGTGCTCGGGTCATTATCTCAACCCTTCTTTCCCTACATTGGGCTCCAAAAAGGATTGTCATGATTTAGCCCCAGCCACCAGCTGAGCACCATGCAGCCGCTCGCTCACCCTTCCCTGGCAGCATGGTGAGCAGAGTGGGGAGACAAAGGCAAAACCTCATGGACTGGGATGAGGACAATTTACTGGGACAGCAAAGGGAGAGGGCAATAACAACAACAGTACTTGACAGAATATACACAACTGGTGTACACAATGCAGTTTCTCACCCCACAACAGTACAACTCAGATCACACACTCAGACCTGTCCCAAAGCCTGACCGTCTCCGAGCAGCCCCTACATAATTAGCCCCCCTTTTATACTGAGCATGACATCGTATGGTGTGGAATACCCCTTGGCTAGTTTGGGTCACCAGTCCAACCTACAAGTTTTACCTTTGTCTTGCCATTATCCCTCCTCTTCCCTCCTCCCACCCCCTACCCCCCCATCTCACTGAGCAGGAAGGAGTGAGCGAGTGGCCACATGGTGCTTAGCTGCCAGCTGGCATAAACCACAACCTTTTCAGAGGGCTACATTTAGATGAGATGACTTCTGGCGGGATCTTGTTTCCTCAGTGGAAAAGTTCTTTTAAGTACAATGACACAATATTTTTTAGAGCATTTGCTTAATTCTGTCCTCAGATTTTTCCTAAAACATGTGCATCACTCAGAAATACATCAGTAGACAGGTCCTTGATTTCAGTTTCAGGGGACTAACACAATGACTCCTGGCCTTCTAATATACCAGGTCTGACAAGATGGAAAGCAATAATTATATTGCAATAAAGTACATACAGATATGACTTAACTGGCAGAATTTGCATTTAAATGGAAGTTTTAAAATGAAAACATGTAAGAATCTTGGGGATGCAATATTCAGTATACCTTATGCTGGCAATCTGAAAACACATTTCATAATCGTTCCTTGCGTTTCCTTAGCCCACAGGTATGTGGCAAGTGCCTGAAAAACATTAGGCTAATTTTGAGACTGAAAATCTTCCTAACATTTATGCTGTAAGGGTTTTTTTAGCTTTTTCAACCATGGCAATGGCAATGGTTGAAAACACCTTCAGGTTCCTTAGATGTTCTTGAACCTGATCTCCTCCTACAGTGGGCAGTTCTTCATTCTCCCAGTTCCTGCCTTTGCCTTCTGCATCTTGAGTAGAGTAGCTGGAGGACTTGCCAGTGAAGACTGGGGCAAAAAAGTCATTGAGAACCTCAGCCTTCTCCATATGCTGGGCAACCAGGTTTCCCGTTTCCTTTTGGAGAGGACCCACATTTTCCCTAGTCTTCCCTTTATCACTGATGTACCTATGGAAGCTTTTCTTGATGCCCTTGAAGTCCCTGGCCAGATTTAACTCTACCAGGGCTTGGATTTAATTCTGCCTCCTGAGCTTGGAGGAGGTGATCCTTGAATACTCACCAGCTTTCTTGGAACCCGCTTCCCTACAGGGCTTTGACCCATGGTACGCTAACAAGCAGGTCCCTGAAGAGGCCACAGTCTGTTCTTCTGAAGTCCAGAGTTGTGAGCTTGCTGTACACCCTCCTCGCTGCCACATGGATCTTGAGCTCCACCATTTCATGGTCACTGCTGCCAAGGCTGCCCTTGATCTTCATGTTCCCCACCAGCCCCTCCTTGTTGGTGAGAACAAGGTCCAGCATGGCACTTCTCCTTGTTGGCTTCTCTGTCACTTGGAGAAGGAAGTTATCATCAACATATTCTAGGAACCTGCCAGGTTGCTTATGTCCTGCGGTGTTGTCCCTCCACTAGATGTCAGGGTGGTTTAAGTCCCTCATGAGGACCAAGGCTTGTGAATGTGAGTCTGCTCCTATCTGTCTTCAGAGGGCCTCATCTGTTCGATCTCCCTGATTGGGTGGTCTGTAGCAGACCCCCACTATAGTGTCACCTGTCCCTGCCCTCCCTTTAATCCTGGCCTATAAGCTCTTGGTCAGCTGTAGGTCATCACAGACATAAGAGATGTCATATTCCTTAGTAGAAAGTCATGACCTATCAAGAGAGTTGCATTCATGCATTGCAAGAGCTAGAAGGAACAACTGGGATTGTGTATTCTGTCCCCTGCTGTGACCTGGGAACTGCAAACCAGTTTTGCTGAAACTCAAAGCATTGCTAGAAAAAAAACACCAAAATCCAATACACACCATTCTAATGACGAATTATCCTCATTGCTGATAAATGCATTGGTTCCAGGATGAATTTAGGTTTTAATACCTTAGACTACCAGACTATCTGTAACCATTATTTTGATAAATGCTGAGTTCTTAACTTTCCTTACTCTCCCTTTGGTTTTCCAAAGCTCACAGCTCCTCTGACAATCCTCAATTGACAATTGACTGACAATTTTCATCAATACATTTCTTGTGGGTAACAATAGGAGTTTAGTGGCATTTCCAGCTTGTACTCTTCCCATGACAAGTTGTCCTTTGCAACCACAGAAGGAAAAAGCTCTGGTGAATGATATCCCAATATCATGCAAGCAAAATGTCTGTGTAAGAATGAGTGGAAATTACCTGCCTCAGGCCATAAGAAAAGGGCCACAAGAGAAGACAAAGACAGATGCAGTGGTAAACTCTGCCAAATGAGTTCAGGATACAGAGCAGATGGCCTGCCATCTCCTAATGTCATGTGTAGTACAGGAAAGCATGAACACACAAAAGGAAATAATTATGGAATATCTTCTTTATAGGAAAAGCTTATTTCTATTCCCTGTAGCTTAACATTTATAGTCTTTTAAAGCCAGGCCATATTGAAGCAGTTACAGCTCAAATCACAAGTCAAGTCCCGTCCCCAGGGCCAGATACTTCTAAGCTGAGACACTGGGAATATTAAGGAAGTATTCTTCTAAGCTGGGTAGTGTCCATTACACATCTTAGAGTAGTTTTCACCTTTGGTCAACAGGCCTCCATCTTTAAATAGGTTTGGTTCTGCCCCACCAAACCAAAGAGATTTTTATGTATGCAGAGTTCTGGCCAACACTACTCAGCAGAGGCATCTGCAACCTCTTCAGTGATGCGTCTAGATCAAAGGCTTAGGAATTAAAATGAGTAAGATGACTAATGCTTACTACAGCTACTGTTATAGGGCTTTGCTTGAGGTTATTTTCTGGAAAAAATGGTTATTTTCTAGATTTCCCAGTCCTACTGTCAGCCAGCAAAATTGCCAATCCTATTACTATGTTTTAATTTAATTGTTGGCTTAGTGTGAATTTATGTAATGCAAGGAGAATGTGTCTTATATTTAACATGCAACAGGATCATTATTTATTTTTATTTCAATCTAATTGAGGAATTTAAATCACAGGTGGTCTGATAATAGAATAATTCTCTTTTGTGAGTTGCTTTCCTGTGTATTTTAATGCATCCTTTTAAATTTAAAAAGAAAAAAAAAAAAAGAAAAAGAACCTACAGATGTTACAATGGCAAGTCAGAAATGTGTTCATATGCAGGCATGTGCATGTGTGTTTGAGAAAGGGCCACACAAAGTAAAACCAAAACATTTAACTTTACGTCTGTTGATAGTATAAGGCACTCTCCTACACCATGACAAATATATTTTCTTAAGCTTCACACTATTTCATCCATTGTGATAGCTCATTTTTAGTCTGAAAATGTTTCTTTTACAAGTTTTGGATCGCTCTAAGAAATTAGAGTGATTTATGTTAAAAGAGATATTAGCGCTTTTCTTCCCTTCAGATGGAAGGATGCAAATGTAAAAGTGCTTTAAAGGTCTTTGTCCAAATTGTCTTTTTTTCCTCACCTGTTCTACAAGAATCAGTCATGTCCCTGCAAATCCCACTTCTATTAACACATCCAGCATAGTCAGAGGCACAAGTCTTACCAAAGAGGTGTCCCTGCTTGTGGAGGAGAGACATCCAGGCCCGTCGAGCTGTCCAGATAGTTGGAGTTCTCATCCTCAAAACAGAGGATTCTAAATGCCAGATTTATACTCTTGGTGAGGTGGGACTAAGTCAAGTGTTGTATGCTAATCAGCCCTTAACAAGACTTGTTGCACTGTTGAACACAGCTAAGCCCTGCCCATTGGCCTTACACCAGGGCTAAGGGGAACTGATCCACCTGGAAACTAATCATCACCAGCATTGGTATAGGGAGCTGGTGGGAATGAGCAGCCCAGGACAAGAGGCAGACAGAGCTTCTGTTTTCAGTGGCATGGGGGTATATACACCTAGTTAAAGCAACTGTGTAACTGTACTCCCTGTGGTATGTTTGCTTAACAATAGTCTCCAAATATAGAAGCTGTCCATGTTCTGAAGAGTTCACTTCAATGAGAAAATCCGTAGTGAATCAATTGCAAAGCTAGGTACAAGATTTTCAAAGCTTTCAATTACCTAAGAGCGTAGCATTTGTAAAGGTCACAGGAACGTGTGCTCCCAAGTCCCTTAAGGACCAGACTTGTAGCAGTTGAGAGTCTCTGTGCTTTTGAAAATCCTTCAACATTACTAAATGCATCTTTAAATTCTTAAGCACCATTAAAAGTCTCACTAAGAGACATTTTTAAAATGCTACTCTTGAATATTGAAGACAACATTTGCAGCAAATATGAGGAAGTAAAAGAGAAGCACATCTAGAGCCTATCTCAAGTGAACCCTTTAATGATGACGAGCAGGATTGGTGGCTTGTGAAAATCAAACAAAACATAACTTGCTATGAAAATGGCTGGTACATAGCCCTGTTTTAACACATTTGCTACATCTGTTCAAGGGACCAGTGTTTCAGCATGGCATAATTGAGAATTAAATTATTATTAGTAATAAAATTATAAGATTGTGCCTTTCTGTACTTTTTTTGGCATTTGTATGTGATTTAGAAAGTGTGTTACCTAATATGTTTTATTTGGAAGTGATGTTTTTTGAATTGATGTAGCACTGCAGGGAACGGAGTTTAATTTCCCTGTGCCTTGCAAAGCTTTACTTTGAGCTAAGAACTTCAGCTTTGCTATCTACAGAGTAGAAACATAATCTGGTGATCATATACTTGATGTTGGTTTTGTCAATGTTAGATATCAGTATTTTTTATATCCTGCTGCTGACTTAACACTTGCAGGTGAGATGCTGATCTCCCATCCACTGATAGGCATAATTACATTTTTCACATCTCTGTAAATATGATTAAAATCAACTCTAATGTGCCTGATGTAACAATGTTCCTCCTCATTGACGTAAGCATCTTGTGTACCATCACAGTAAAGAAAAAAAAAAACAAAACAATAAAAATTTCTGGCACATACCAAGAGAAAACAAATTAAAGCGAACCTGGTCAAAAAACTTACAGAAGAATCTGAAGGCAGCAACATATGATGGTAAAAGATGCACAATGGTAGAAGGGCAAAAATTCTCACAGCAGCAGGTTAGACAGAACTTGTTGGAAAAGTAATTTTGTTTTCTTCCTTTACTGTGAAAAATAAAAGAACAATTTATACAAGTAACTATTGTATGAGCTGTGCTATGACTGATCAGTTTGCTATGTCACCCCTGACATTTATAAATCTTGTCAGAGCTTTAATTTTCCTGTTATGAAAGTAAAAACAATACCAGTGTCTGTCAGTAGAAAATGTGTTATGTACTGAAAGAGACCTTCAGAACATGGAAAAAAAAGATTATTTTAGATCATGCTACTGTGCTTTTCAATATCATTCTATTTGCACGATCAGGAGCAGGAGACAGATGGTAGGACTTAATATGAAATAAGGCCAATTAGAATGAAATTATTATTGTTTTTAATTCCCATATGTTAATACTTAAACTCTCAGGTATTATGCGTATTAACAGGTTTTAGCAGAATCCACTCATCTTTTAGACATAATTTAGTACAGCAGTTACCTAGGAGTGCCAGTCAGCCTTCTGTAATACTATTTTTGGAGTACTTAAAATTTAGGATGCTACAAACACAGAGCTTTGCCATGTATGACACTTTACTACCCTGTTTTCAATGATTTTAAACTATTTAACACCTGGAGAGGTTCTATCATTTTTTATATTTTATTTTAATATATTTTTATATTATATATTTTATATATATTATAGTATATAATATATATTATATACTATAATATATTTTTATCTTCTCCTGTGCAGAAAAGCAGCCCTTATCCCATTGAAGCAACAGGTATTATATCCTTTATAACAATGATTTATGAATGAGAAATGGTTATTTTCTGATTTCTATCTGATACAGGTTGAGTGTGTGTATCATGGATAGATTATGCCCCAGTTTTTATTATTTAGTATGACTTCTATGGTTGCCCAGGCTCTGGGGTGTGCTATAATCAAATGAAGCAAAGTGACAAAGCAAGTAATGCACAGTTTTTCGTAACAAATCCAAACAAACTGAATGACACTTTGTGTAGATTAAAGCACGCTGTCATCATGGTGCATCCAATTGGTGCGCCAAGATGTTGAACAGTCCTGCAAGTCCTTCATTTAGGGAGGATTTTGGTATCTGTGACAGAAAAGCACTCATAAACACACTTTGGCTTGTGTGCACTCCAACTGGACTAAATGTGGTAACAACTGTCCTACCTTAACAATTAAAACAACAGGAACCAGCATCTTCACTAAAATTTACTTTAGTGTCAAAATGTTTCAATTAAGCAATAGTACTTCATCCAGACCAAGAGGTAACCATGCAGGTGTGTGAGCTGAGGTCAGGTGCACTTGTAATAGGTATTCCTCTGGCACCCACTTCCACTGAGATGATGTTATGGGCATATTGGAAGAAGCTGGCATTTTCTGTGTTATAGCACCATTTTCTTTCCAGCTGCTGGAATTCAAAGCTTCCAAAACTTATGTGGCTGGTCCAGGACTGGAGAAACATACACGTATATATACATTTTTAAATAAATCACAAATGTTTGTGTTATGTGTTTCATTATCTCTTTAGAGGCCTGTAGAAGCAGCTTCACTGCTGTTAATCCCTCTTTCTGCAGTGCTTGTTCTGTCTTTAAATCAAAAAGAGGGCGTATAACCTTTGGTGATTCATTTTGGCACACTGTTTGAATAGCTGTTACCCACACTGACTTCATTCTGTGTTCATAGTATTCCTCCTTTACCAGGGTTACCACTTAAACTTCATAGCAGAAAGCTTTGGTCAGGATTCAGCTGCCTCATGTGAAATGCCTGTTCCATATGTCAACATCTGAAACAGCTCTCTACCTCTGAAATAGCTGTCTACAGCTTTCTTTTTCAAACAGAGATAAACAGATACTTCCAGGATGACATGCATCCTATCTTAAAATAGATGATTAAAAGAAGTCAGATCAATAGGACTCAAGAATTGTTCTACCAACTACAAAAGCAGTGAATACAAATACCTCCAATGCAAGTATCTGTAGATGATAAATCTCATCCCTTGTGCTATAGCCCTGAGGAGTGTGAGATTCTCAGTTCATCTAAAAAACCAGAACAACCTAGAGGCAGGAAGTGTTACCAGATTTTTTCAAGGGGAGCATGAGGGTGATGCAATGGTGGAAGAAGCAGCAAAATGCTTAAGCATCTTTAAAGAAAGTAATCCACTGCTCTCTCCTTTGA
>VXBL01008190.1:17538-32433 GCA_013400195.1 Aramus guarauna
AAAAAAAAAAAAACACAACCAAAAAAAAAAAATAAAATAAAAAAAACCCCAAAACGACGACCCCGGCTGGTTCGTAGGAATTTGTCACGTTTCAGTAACAGGATTTTCGCTGTCCCAGGGTGGAAATCCTCGCTCCCGTAAGGCAAAGACGACCCTGAAAACCACGTTGAGATACAAAAACGATGTAAACTAATAATTTATCGTCGAAAAAACCCGGTGTAACAAAGGCGGAGAGACGGAGGCTTTATACAAGAGGCTCTTTTAAAACAGACGGTGCGAAGGCTGAAGACACGGTGGCTTCAGGATTCACACGCTTTTGGCTTCTTATTTTTCTTGGTGTTCTTTTTTTTTTTGTTTTACAATACATTTGAAATCGTTCGGAACGCAAACTAGAACGGCACGCTACTTCCGAGGAAAGAAAAGGAAAAAAAACCAACAAAAAACCCCAACCCAAACCCCAAGAACAGAAAAGGTCGACGTTGTGCAATTTGCTGCCCCAATTTTCAGTGGCAGAAGGTCCCTGCATTTGCTGTGTTTCAAAAACGTGGATCTTAAGAAACACGGAAAGGAGGAAAAAAGAAGGCAAAAGTTGGCAGACATCCAGCATCTCGTTTCGTGTGATTTCTTTTTTTGTTTTGTTTTGTTTTCTTTTAAACAACGCGGATGACAATTTCATGATTAAAAATGCGCTTTTTTTTTTTTGGTGTGTGTGTGTGTGTCTCTGCGTGTGCTGTGTNGTTTGTGTGTGTGTGTGTTTTTTCTCTTTTTCTCTCTCTCTCTCTCTGTTAAATAAATACATCGTTATCTGACGCTTGATCTGATAAATCCTGACAAAGGCTCCGCGACGTTTCCTCTCCCGGCGGCCCGCCGGTTTCAGAGTCCTCCTCCTCAGGGCGTTTCAAAGCCCGCCACGCGGTATCCCGTCTGGTTGGGTATCACGCTCCCGTTCTGCCCCTGCGGCGCCTGCACGCCGTAGTTGGCACCCATCCACGCCGCCGAAGACTGCGTCTGACTGTCGGAGGGGGGGAGAAATTAAATAGTTCGTTAGGTACACGCCTAACGAGAGAGGTTAACGGAGCCCAGAGCCGGTCTGGATCCCAACATAAGCCTCTGCATGAGGAAGGAGGGGTTTTGTGGGGCAGATTTTGGGAAGCTACAGATTGTCATCTTCCCCTGGGGGGAAACCCTCCAAAAAGCCCAAATGCTCACTTAAAAGCCTGAATACTCAAGGCCCAAATACTGACTTAAAAGCCCATATGCTCATTTAAAAGCGCAAATGCTCACTTAAAAGGCCACTCATTTAAAAGCCCAAACACTCACTGAAATAAGCCCAAACACTCACTGAAATAAGCCCAAACGCTCACGTAAATAAGCCCAAACACTCACGTAAATAAGCCCAAACACTCACTGAAATAAGCCCAAACACTCACTGAAATAAGCCCAAACACTCACTTAAGCCCAAAGTTCTCTTAAATAAGCCCCAATACTCACTTAAAGCCCTGCTGGTTCCAGGCCTGCCCGTACATGCCGTAGGCAGGGACCTGCCAGCCGTTGGGCACGTACTGCCCGATCTGGGCATTGCCGTACCACTGGCCCCACTGCCCGTACGCCGGCGGGTAGCCGATCTGGTTCTGCAAGGACAAAACACCCGCGTTAAGCGGCGCCTGAGAAAGACGCGATTTACGTCAACTCCCCCCTGCCCAGCCCCATCTGCTTGCTGAAACGACACTGCAATGGCCACGCAGGCCCCTTTGGAGTGAATTAGTCTTCATTAGTCTTTTGCGAGCTTTCTCCAGAATTTTAGGTCAGAGTTTTTTTACCTAACAAGAGTATTTTTGGTTTTACCTAAGAAGGGATTTAAAGTTTAAAGGCTGCACTTCAGAGAAATACACCCTGACAACATACACCATGGCATGGGTCATGCATGCCACTGACACGCACGTGGACTTTACAGCCGCTTAACGCGTTTCTAGTGAAGACCAATGAGCAAATCCCTGGTTTTTAGCAGAGGAGAAGTTCTGACCTGCTGGACCGGAGTGATCATGTCTGGTGTCTCCTTGCCCCAGTAGCACTTCACTACGTGTCCCTCTATGGTCGTTCCGTTGACGGAGACGATGGCATGCGCGGCACTCTCGTGAGAATTAAACCTGTCGAAATACAAGTTGCGCCGATATAAACAACGGGCAGAAGTAACCCCGAGAGAGAGCCCCCGCCAGCTCAGCACAGCTCTGGGCTCTGGCAGAGCAGGAACTTTCTCCTGTCACAGGGACAGCAAGGCCACGGCCACTTTCCCTGTCTCTCGGTGTCCTAACTCTCCCTAAACAAAACAGGAAATTGAGCAGCAAGGAGACCGAGTCAATTTATGATTATTTTTTGATTATCTGGAGTCTTGTCGATGATGAGGCCAGTTCTGGAAAAGATTCCAAAAGCCGACTGTCTGCCTCAGTAACTCCGCTGGGGCATCAGACAAGAGGATCAGAGAGAGATTTCTCACGCTGACGGGCGCTGCGCCAGTTTAGGCTGGGTTAAGGGGGTTTTCCCACTCATGCCGAGAGCACTCCAAGCCCTAACTCGCTCCTCAGTTCCGGCTGCAGTCAAAGAAAGCCTCCTCTCCGGTTCGGCACACGGCCAACCCCTGCTCTGCTGACACCACAAGCGTGCCAACCTGTGCTTGTTACTAAATTCACTGACACGCAAACCGCACGGCAGCCTACCGTACAAAGGAGTAGCCTTTATCCGGGAAGACTCGGATTTCCATGATCTGCCCAAAGGGAGAAAAGGTCTGGCGCATTAGCTGTTCTGAAACGGGAGGAAAAGAGAGCAGCAAAATGAGGCGAGCGCTGCGGTACTCGGAGCCGGTCAACGCGACGGCAGTATGAAGCCACGATACCTGTCAGTCCCGAAGTAACACCGCCGCAGTACACGGTGCAGTTGCTCGGGCTGGACTGGTTAACCACGTCGTCGTAAGACAGTTGTTTGGCGTTTGCTTAAAAGAGATTTTACAGTGTTTTTCAGTTCATCGGGCACACCCGTGACGTAGAAATTCTAATCCCGATACACCTAATTTAAGGTACCCGCTTTCCCTCCTCCCGCAGTCTCCCAGGCTCGGGAGGTTTGCAAAGACCCAAATAACTGAGAACCTACATTCGTATGTACTCTTTGGAGCCGGAGGTTTTCTTGTCGCCCAGTTCGTTCTGATTTGCCTTCCGCCAAGCCACTGACCACCCATCTGCTGAATCGCGTTCTCTGCGTCCTGCCCATGAGAGAGGGAGAGAAGACAAACCCGCCGTCGGCATCTCTTCCTCTGGCGACACAGCCAAACACACGAACAGCGGCAGCGCCGCGCGCCCACCCCATCTGACGCTTGTGACGCACCGAAAGGATCCTACTTCAAAAGGAGAGCTTTTAGGCAGGACAAGGGACACCGTTAGGCCTCACTGAGCGCATCCAAGACCCTCACGATACACATCGCTCACTCTGTCACATCCGCACATTGCTCACTCGGACGTCACTCGCCACGTGCTTTAAAACACCAAAGCGATAGCGGAGCGTCGCGACAAGCAGAGGGGAAAGCTTCCTGCGAGGCCAGACAGAGATCGGGACCGAGAGCGCTCTTTCCCCTCAGTGGTCGCTGAAAATTGCCGTCTGCTTTTCAGAGGCGCTCGAGACCGTGCGGCAGCTTACCCATTTATTGAAGAAGGAAACGAAGCCGTATCCTTTAGATTTTCCCGTCGCCATGTCCTTAACCACACGCGCGTCTCTAAAAAAGCAGAAAGGAGAACCAGCTCAGCACCTTCAAAAGACGACTGTACCAAAATGACAACTTGAGTCACGCGTACAGCTTATTGTCATGTTTCACCTTCACTAACCTCAACTCTTTATTGCACCGGCAACACACAGTCAAAGCAAAAGGCTTCTTTTCTAAACAGAACTTTACTAAGGCTTTGCCAGGTAGTAGCAAAATTAAACTTAATTGTGTAAACATGCAAATCAATAGCTTCTCTAGCAAAGGGATGTACTTTACTTGGCTCCCCGCTTCAAAATGCTTTTACAGACTGTTAAAGACACAAAGCATGGTCAAAGCAGCTATTCCAAAGAATCACTTAAGGCAGGTAGCTGACTAACGTTAGCTGAACGGCTCTCTTTAACCATGCAATTTTTAAACGCGCTATTCGCCAACACATTCTACCTACTCATTCAAAATATTAAATAGAAAAAAAAAAGGAAAAAAAAAAAAGATAGGAATTAAAAGGCATACGTCGCCTGTTAACCGAATTCTTTAATTTTCTCGGATCAATTCGTTACCCCCTTTTTGGACTGTGGGCAGCTGTAAATTTTGAGAGATTGACATTTTCAGAAATTATTGAAGAAAATAAAACACCGAAACATTCACGTCTTAAACTACATATTACACATCATTTAAACTGCATTTGCACAACAGCAATCATACAGGACTGATTGGAAACTACAAGATATAAAAAAGCAAAAAAAAAGATTATATATAGAGAAAAATAATAAAAAATTGATAAAAGTAAATAAGAAAACTACAACGTTTGTCCACTGTGAACTGTAGCTTGTAGTTAGCCATGGCAATTCTGTCCATTCTTCAGAGACACTCTGCAAAATAACCAGAGCCCTATTATTTGAGATGGAGTTAAAAAAGAGAACCCAGCTACAAGAGCTAAACCCCACTCGTGGAACGCCGTTCTACGGCGTTTCTCAGGCAATTTGTGTACAAGTTAGCCGACGGTCGAGATGCTCTCGCGTACAGGCCACCCTCTCCTCCCCTCCTTCGCCCCACACGTACAGGCATTAAGAGAACAGAAACAACATAAACCCAGTCAGAAAGTCATGCAATGTCACTTACAGCTGTATAAAACGATAGGGTTCAGAGAAACTAGTGTTAATGCGGGCACAACATTTAGCATTCCGAGACTGTCGAGAAAGTCACGACGAAGAGAAGGTTCGTTACGCTCGGGGGTGTTTGGTTTTTCTTTTTAAGCCTTACAGTAACCGCAAATGCTGCATCGTAAGCCTAATTCTGGCATACGTTAGCCCAAAGCGCTGACACCATCGCCAAAAGCATGAGGAAAATACCTCTCCCAAAGCTCCAGCAGAAATGGTATTTCTTTCCTCTTCATGACACCCCCCAACACACACCCCTTCCCCCTTTTTTCTTTCCCTCTTTCTGGGTTAGCTCAGAATTTGGGTCAACAAATTGCCTGAGAAGAGCCACTTTGGTAAGCTTAGATGGGTTTGCTCTGAAGAGCCTACAGAGGGAAGGGGGGAAAAACTCATCTCTACTTACCCTCGACCGAAAACTTTGAAAATAAAGACTTGAGAACAAGTGAAAACATGCGTACAGCAAGCATAAAAGGAAACCACAATGAAAGTGTGCTTTTTACAGTGATTAAAAAAAAATCCAGATACAAAGAATTACCAAAATTTCTGATGCGCTAATCATGCAGTAGTTCAACCTCAGTGTCATTAAAAAAAAAGCTCAGTTTAGCACCAACGAAGACAATGTTAAAAACCAAAAATAATAGTAATAATAGAAAAATAATAATCAGGAAATATTCCGTTAGCACCCCATTCCTGGAAACTAGTCACTCATGAAGTACAGGTAAAGTCAAGGAACTTCATTCAACCACTTAAGAGACAACAGCGCTATTTTTTTCAGATTAAATTTACCCAAGGAGAACACCGAGGTCCCTCCGCTTTGGAAGCAGAGTTCAAAAGAGTCATTATGGGGACAATTCTGAACCTGCTCCTTTTGTGGGAGGAAAAGAACCGAGTTTTGTGTCAGGCAGTCAGTCTGGGCCAGGGCAAACTGCGAGTTTTCCAGGTGTGAGCTCTACGGCTGTACGCCGAGCGCCCCAAAAGCCAGAGCATCGCTCCCCCCTTCCTTCCCCGGCACCGCCAGCATGCAGCAACAGCTCCGCCTCCAAAAAGCCCTTCTAGAAAAGATGGGACAATGGGCACGGCCCCAGAAATATGGACCGCGGACCCACAGTCCTTGTGATTTTATACTTAAGACTTCCCCTGGCCGACATTCAGGCGTTACTTTTTGCTTCAGGAGGAGGGCGTTTGTTTTTTTTAGAGGGGTCGTTTGTTAAAGGCGACTGTCCATTGAACGGTCACCCAGAAACCCAGTGCTGACTGGGGTAGGGGAAACTCTCTCGGCACAGCTCCCTCACAGTCCCACTGCCACGGCCATGGATTTCTGCCTCCCTTTCGCGCTGGTTCCAGCACTTTGGCTCTACTTTAAGAGTCCCTCGTCCCTTCCATCCAGACCGTGTTTGGCTAGAGGATACATTGACTCTCTTTAGGAGTCCAACCCTCCGCGTTTCCCAGATGATAATTACAAAAGATGCAGTCAAGCATTATTGTCGTCTGAAGCAGGGCACATTCAGATCACTTTTTTTTTTAAATTTTTTTTAACAGCCTTATCGTAAGAGGAAATCAAGCTGGCATTAACAGAGTAATACACTGGACTCTGAGGGGGGAAAAAAAAACAAACAAAAAACAAACTTACTTCAATTAAATGCTTCACTACACAACACTCCAAAGCACTCTATGTTCTCTTACATCACCATCAAGAAACTTCAATGTCCAGTACAGACAACACTACAAGGAAAATTAATGGTTTACGTTTGGAGGATGGAATGAACGAACCGCTCCTTACTCTGCTACACTCTGAATACAACAAACTGGCAGGCGGAGACCTGCGAGCACCGTTCCCCGTCTGTAACGCGTTCGCTTGTTACACCATCGCTTTGCGCCACTGGGACGAGGGCAAGTCCTCAACCTGAGATGCCCCACGGTTTTGGCCGAGCCCTTTCAGGTCAAGGGCTGACGTTGACCCAGAGTCAAACGCTTCAAGGCTGTTCTAGTGGCAGCCACTGGGTTGCCCCAACGAGTCTTGTGCTAAAAAAAGGTTCATTTTGTGGGAAATGGGGATTTAATGGCAAAAAAACCCAAAACACAAAAGACACAATCCAAAAAACATTGGCTACTGGTGGCTGGCACAGCACGGCTAACAAAAAATCCAAAGCCTCTCAAGACGTGAACGTGCAAACAGACTCGGTCACAAACTGCACAGCGCGATGGTGATCTGATTGCTGAGAGGACCAGTGAAACGCAAACCCCCAGTTGAGGAGTCAGTTTTTTTCCTGCGTTGCTTTGCCAAACGAGGCAAGGAGTATAAAACCAAAGCAAGCTGGATGCAACTTCTCTAGGAAAGCAGAACAAACTACTACCAAGGAACCGGGTTACGCATCCCTGCTTAACCGTTCAGACTCAAGTCGCTGTACGAACAGATGATGTACATTCCTGCACTGCAACAACTCTTTTTTTACTTACTGAAACATAAGGTTGCCTCCATTTAGGAGAGATAACTTTTAGTTTATTTGCCCTAAGAAATTACTTACGATATTCTTCCAAATGGCGCAAAAGCTGCTTTTATGTCTTCAGTTGTAATTTCTGGACTGAGGTCTCCGACAAAAACATGGAAATGGTCTTTCAGGGAAAAAGAGGGGGAAAGAAAAAAAAAAAAAAAAGGATCTTAGCGTTTGAAGATGACCCCTGAACGCGCGCACGCGCAGAGCATAGCTATCTCAGAGAGCACGGCTTTCCAGCTATTACAACAATCTACAGGAAGACTAGAGTTTACTACGAAACAGAACGCGCTGCTGTTTGTAACGGATCCTTTGCTTGGCAGCGCTACAGAGTCAGTGATTTCAAGGATACTACAATGACGTACAGCATTTACGTTTTCTACTTTAGAAACTGCTTTTAAGACCAGTCAGCACTGACCATACAAAGTCTTAAGCTATTTACCTAATGTGCCCAGGCTACAGGCAAATCCTTCTGTCTGAACGCTAGTGTTAAGCTTCAACATGGCAGGAGACCGCCAGCTATTCAAAATCTGATCGGCTGAAACAACTAGCAGTTTCAAGAAACACAGGATAACACTTCTTCTAGAGCAGGACGTACTGTGAACCTAGCCACCACGTCCGGGTTAACACCATAGGTCATGAAGAACAAATCAAAAAAACACCTTGCATTGCAACAGTTTGCTGTTAAAGAATTTGAGTTTGCAAAAGCCAGCAATTTTGGTTGCCCAGCCAAAACACTGTGTGGATCCACGTGAATTCAATGTGTGTGAATCCATGTGCAAGTGAACTAAGACTGAAGGCAACAGAATGGAGTGATCCCTTCAATTGATATCAGAGTCATAAAACACATGCAGCAAAGAGAAACAAAAGTCCTGTATCTAAGAAGTTCTCCACTACATTCAAATAATAGGTCACATACCATCCGAGCAATACACAGACTTATTTGTACTACAGCAGGCACAAAACTCTTGAGTCCGCTCGGACGCTGATGTAGTTTAGCCCCACTGGACTAGAGAACTTCGAAGCTAGCCGAGGAAAGCAGTGATTCGCAGGCTCGCCAGGAGCGGGGAGTGATGGAGCCCCGTTTTGGAAACAGCCGAGGTACTCCCAAGGGGCCTGTGTGCAGGAGCGTGTACTGCGGTCTCACAGGGAGCCAACGATTCTGCCTCAATGGCGGGGGACAAGGGGAGTTGGGTTGGGTTTGGTGGTTCTTTTACAATCACGCTCGTGACAAACAGCTGGAGATTAGCACCAGAACTAAACAGCGGCCACTAGATCACATTTTCTGATGCCACAGGGAAACGAAAAGGGAAGTCTTTCCATAAAAAATAAATTTGTAATGAACAAAACCCCACACATAGCTTCAGGTGGTTAGTGAATACCCTTGAGAGATTTCATTTTATGTTTAAGAAGATACAATTACCTTGTGAACGCTGTGTGTTGACAACGGTACTACCTGATGACAAAGATTAGATTTGTTCTTAAGTTTATTAACACAAACACATTAAATAATATCTTAGGATTACGAACAAAACATTACTGCATAGAATTGTACGATGCTTACGGTTTATGTTTAAAAACGACTTGTACAAATCAAACACGTACTCAAAGCATAAGCGACACTTACTGCTGGTATCTTTCTTCTGGCTGCTGGGGGTCGTCGCCCAGTTCACTTTGACCTCCTGCAAACGTTAGTCGCTCGCGTTAGATCAAGCAAATCCCAACTAAACTCAGATTCCTCCAGCACTTCATTGTGATGCCACAGGGGCACCAGATGTGGAAGTTTGGGTGGGGGGAAAGCTCAAGTTTAAGACACATTTCTGGGGAGAGGGTTCATTCTTCCAAACTGCGTTCTGCTGGTTACGGGCAAAGATGGGAAACAGACCTGGCCGGGGAGTTTTGTTTGGTTGGGCAGGGTTTTTTTGTTTTTTTGCAGGGGTAGAGAGAGAGAGACTTTGCCCTGATAAGGGCAGCAGAAATACAATACTCGTTATACCCGCTGTCTCTGAGCCCTCCTCAGTACTACATCCCCACCTCTCGCAGCATTCTTCCTATGACTGTCAAAACGGCTCTTCTTGTTAGTTGTGCCACATTAACACCTCCATCCAAACATAGTGCCTAGCATTTGTAGCGTATCCGCTTTGCCTCAAGAAATATTGCCCCCACTGCTATTTCACCCGCACCATCCCAGAGAGCCTGATTTTCAACTCCTACTCACCCTGTAGACATGACAGCTTACCTTACCCATTATCTTCCGGCCATTCATAGCAGCCAGTGCTGCAGCCGCGTGCCGGTGCTCATAGAACTCCACAAAACAGTACGGATCGTTTCCAGCTGTCTGATAAAAAAAATAAACAAGGGATTATAGATACAAATCTCTTCAAACCATACCCTCGCTATTACGCTCGGCTCTTTACTTGTTACACCTAAACTCCTCAAAATAGTCTTTTTCACTCTACACTGAGACCACAGTCAATGCGCTCACAACAACACTCCAGGAGATTTCAGTTCTGCTTGACAAAGGTAGAAGTATGGCAAAGGAGAACTTTTCAAATCCCACCTACAACACCCACATATAGTAACCTGTCTGCTCCCTTTCACAATACCCACCCATCCTTAAATTTACCATCGGATACAAGGCGGAAATGACGCCCAAAGGACACAAGTGTGATCTCCAGCCAGAATACGTCCCTTTAACAGGGTCGTGCCATGTTTTCAGTGGAATTCTGAAACACGCAAGTATGGCCCAAAGCCAATAGCTATGAGAAACATGAAAAATGTCAGGCAAGGGCTCTTACATCCATTATCATTTTGCAGTTTTTGCATGGTCCGATCTGGCTGAACAGCTGGAGGATTAGCGCTTCGGTCACGTCTCTCGACAGGTTCCCCACGTATCTATAGGATCAAAGACAAAGTTAGAAGTCATCCTGACACTCCAGTCTGCTCGTCGGTAACTGAACAAACATCACCCAAAGCTGTTCCCATTGAAATAAAGCTTGCGTGTCATGGCCTAGCCCCAGTCGGCAGCTGAGCCTCCCCTCTGGTGGGATGGGCAGGAGAATGAGAGGAAAAAGGTAAAACTCCTGGGTTGGGATGACAGTTTACTAGGACAGCAAAGGGAGAGGGAAACAACAGTAATACTAATAAAAGAATATACAAAGCGAGTAACACACAACGCAGTTTGCTCACCGCCCAGAACCTGATGCACAGCCCGTCCCCAAGCAGCAACCCCTCCTCCCCGGCCAGCTCCCTTTATATATGGAGCACGACATGATATGGTATGGAATATCCCTTGGCTAGTCTGGGTCAGCCGTCCTGGCTGTGTCCACTCCCCACTTCTTGTGAAAATTAACTCCATCCCAGCCAAACACCAGGACAGTGGGGCAGGATTATATCCCGACTTGTAGAACAATGGGGCAGAAATTGTTTGGTGACAGCGGGCAGTAGCAGCACCTGTCCTCGGTCCCGCCAAAGGTCTGCGTTTCTAAAACCCCATCTCAGTTCAAAGCTGAACGGAAAGCCAGATAGGGACAACTCAACCTGCCAGATTGATTCCCGTGTGTAGAAATGGCAGTTACAATACCCATACGCAGTCATCGTTCACCAAGCACCATTTCCCCAGCTGCCCGAGCAGCTCAATCTGGTGTTCAGCAAGCACATTGCACAGTATCAGTCAGTTCCTTTTAAAAAAGGCCTTATCCTTTGAAAGCGCTACATCTGCCTAAAACAACCGAGGGCAAATGTGCTCGAGCATGGGCACTCCCCTGTCCTCCTCCAACTGAAAGAATCAGCCTCCTCCAGCACAAACAGAACCCGAACCCCTGCTCCAATTTGGGGTGTTGGCATTCTCAGTGACAAAGATCGTCCTTGACTCACAGGTGGGGTTTTTGTTGTTGTTGTTAAGCCAGAATCATGGGATTTTTAAAAAAAGCACACAGAGAAACCTCAGCTCCAAAGGTGTGGCACCACCTTTCTGCAAAGGAACGTTATGTGGCAAACCGCGGCCTCTGCCACGAGAACCCTGGCCAAATCGCGCTGCTGAAACCACGTTGATAAATCAGCAGTCTTCCCCGTCTCGGTGCAAGAGTTGCAAAGATGCCGTAAGAAAACAACAAGGCAGCAAAACCAGCGACTTCTTGCGCTCCTTCTGTTGACACAAGGCTGTGAACAAGCCCTCCTGAAGAGATGGACCCACTCCAATATTTGGTTTAGCAAAGAGAGACGGGGAACAGGACACATAGCCTCTATTTTTCTGTCAGAAACGACCCAGCAAGCTCTGTATTAATAATTTGACCGACTATTTTAGGTCCGAGTCAGAATCGTACTCCTTTTTAAAATCAACACACGCGTCACCAGAATCAGATCTTCAGAGGCATCCTCTCGCTCAACAAAGCGAGTAACTCCTGCACTTCCGGCGATGCTCCCTTAAACAGAGGAGGGTTTGGTACACTTCAATTAAGGCAGTTAACTTTGTGCTCCACAACACCAGGACATTCTACCCCGCATCAAGTTCAACCAAGAGTCATAACTAACGAGACGACTTCTTCTTCTCTCCTTTTTTTAATATTATCACCATTGGACAATGAATTAGTCAACATACTAAAGTGACAAGACTCTCACATGACCTTCTAGGTCTAAGTTTATTAACAGTTTTTTTGTAACTAAAAGTTTCCTAGACACGGTATCCACACCCTGACCTTTGCACTCCTGCGGGATTTTTCACCCCGATAATCAGACAGGCATCTCCAAAAGCATTAACACTGGATTTAGCTGGAAAAAGCAGGACTTAGGTAAGCAATCTCCAACAACCCCACGAATCTCTGCGTGGTCAGACTTTTCAAAATGCATCCTCAAAGGTTCGATTGCAGCAACATATATGTGTACATACACATAAAGAGAGCAAGTATAATCGCATACTAGATGTTGACCTACTTGCTTCTACACAAATGTAAACTCAAATCTCAGCTTCTCGTGCACAGACACGGTCAAGACATCGCCTAACGGCCATGCAAGCAGTAACGACACACCGAACACAAGCATTCTGTAAAACACTAAAAAAGGAGGGGGGGGGGAATCGTAAAGCACATCGGTCACTCAAAAAAGCAGCTTCACATTGCACAAAATCAGCAGCTTTTTTGTCGTTATGCCTAGCTGCCTACAGCTGCTGCCTGCTCTCTGTGGCCAGAGGTTTCTCCCATCCACGAGCTGACAAACTACAACGAAGTCCTGCGATATGATCAACCGTGCCAAGATAGATGGGAAAAACATACCCTGAGCAACAATGCCCGTACTATTTTCTCTGACGTACTCTCCCCGTGCTACACTCGACCCGTGTGCCTGCCCAAACCATTCCATGGAGTTTCGCTGCAGCTCTGCTTCCGTGCAGCTGGCACGCAGGCAGGGTCCGCCACTCCTGGACCTTGTCCCAGACCAGTTTTACTGTGAAATAACCGAGCGCTGAGGTGACCCTGCCAGGTAGGGAGAGCTACCACGGGGGAGGGAGAGCCCTCCTGCCTGACAGTTCTGTCATCTCCTGCACCTTGCACTTCCCTCGCTTTCCTGCTAATTGGATTCTCATTAATGAGTCGGCTGATACTTCTTTGCTGCTGAAGGGTTATACTATATAAGGCAAACTATGCAGACAACTCCATTTATTCACTGCACATTGATCAGTATATGGCATCTTGAAAAGTAATACCGACCAGGCGTTAGCACTTCTGCATCTTTTTAGATGTACAAAGTCAATTAGAAGTACACGCATTCCACAAGGATCTACGTACTTATATAAAAAACCACAAACAAGAGGCCTTTGTAAAGTTCAAAAACACTGTCTGCCTTGTACCTGCTCTTCAAATCTATAACTTCTGCCGTTGAAGAGTGGCTTTCAAGCAAGGCAACTGGCCACGTGAAAACGAGCTGCCTCTCCAGGAAATCATTTACATAAGTAATACAGCTCCTAACGTGCTTTGAAACACCAAGGCTCTAGCACCCCCCTCCAAAGAAACAGGTTACATGGAAATGGCAAAAAACAAGCCGTTACTTCCAACAACGTCTGGTATCTGTTCCAGAAAAACGACTTCAACGTGCTAAGGGAACTAAAGAAAAAGGCAGGCGCATTGCAGGCCACTTTGGTGGCCCCTCGCCAGAGCCAGCGCCAACGCAAGCAAAGAGAGAGCACCGTAACCCACGTCCAGATGGGGTTTCTGTTAGCACTACCTACAGAAATCCTCATGCAATCAAATATTGAACACACGCTTCAGTCCCGAGCTGGAAAAGAGATTACTTTTAGCTGCGCTTTCTTCCTTCAAGCTGTTCGTTCTAAAACCCAATCTGTGAAACTCAGCTCGTGACAATCCTCCATATGACTTAAGAAAGTCACTTGGAGCGATTCAGAGAAACACTGCTCTGGGTACGTTGCTCAATACTCAGTTCTGCAGCTCAGAAACCTGGCCGTGTTTGTGCAACGAGCCGCACGTGCTCGAGGACAGGTAATTCATTCCCTCAAGCATATGTCGCCGAGACCACTGAACTCCAGACAACAATTTCACTGCAATGGGGGGGTGAATGGGGAAAACCACTTTTCTAAATAAGCACACAAATACGCCAACAGGTCTGACCCATGTTTGCAGACACCAAGAAAAGCTCCAAAAATACACAGGCTGGAAAGACAACGGGATCGTATACACAGTGAGGCAGAGTGTTTACCACTAAGGGAAGCCTGGACCAGAGGAGCTGGCGTAAGTCACGTAAGAGTCTTGTTTTCCTGCGGTCACTCAGCCAAGTCATTTATCAACCCTTGGGGTAGGTGCACAGGCCAAGGGGAAAACTTCCCCCTCATCTTGGAAAGATTCCCTCCCCCTCCTGCCTTTCCTCCCCTCGACTCCTGCTGAAGCAGAGACCAAAACTTTACGCGAAGTGGAACAGAAAGCCTCGGGTTTGTGATTTCCCTGATCTAAACGAGGGAAACCACTCCAGATAACACCTGTCAGAGAAAAGGAGAGAAATGCACACGTAAAACGCGCACAGGAGCTCTCCCATGCCTTTCAAACACGGGACCGAAAGTCCAAATCCCTCTTGACAGCGGCAGGCATCAGCTGCCTAACACCGCCAGGAAAGTTGCTTGTAATTAAGGAACCTCGTTTATGATTTTAACAAGGCAAGGAGCTGCCCTACAGCTACACTTAGTTCTTTGGGAAGTAACAGGCTCGCAGTGTGCTTTAAACACTTGGACAAGCGCCGGGTTTCACGGGCACCCCCCGTTTATTTCCATCAAGCTGTTGAACATCGGCAGTGGGGCTCTGGCTGTTAGGCCAAGGCAGCCCCCCCCCCGCCCCCGCCCGTGAGCTTGCGGTGCTGATATAACCCAGAGATGGTAAAATTCTGCCAGATGCTCGCGAAAACGTACATGGAGCAAGTACCGGGGGTGTGGGAGGGTGTACATCGCCCCAGCCCCCTTCCCTGCAGATGTGAGCTGGAGAGGCCCGGGAGAAAACCCCGG
>VXBL01008192.1:12090-25064 GCA_013400195.1 Aramus guarauna
GATCCCTGACATTTTAGGAATACAAGACACTAACTTCTAAGAGAGGGCTTAATTTATTTCAGTACAGTGTAAGAATTATCTTAATGCACTCTGAAATAGACCTCGATTACCTTTTTCTCTGAGAAAGAGAGTC
This sequence comes from Aramus guarauna, assembly GCA_013400195.1. Taxonomy (NCBI): domain Eukaryota; kingdom Metazoa; phylum Chordata; class Aves; order Gruiformes; family Aramidae; genus Aramus; species Aramus guarauna. The sequence continues at coordinate 12,224 of VXBL01008192.1, forward strand.
TAACCTACATCTGATTGATACTGAGAGAGGCTACAGGAGTTTCTGGGGTTAGATTTCGTGTTTATGTTTGGAGAGTTGTGATTCCCTCATCACGATAATCTGTCTTGGCTTCGTGTTGACAAGCAGCATCATCTTGATTGTCGCCAAAGCTCTTGCACAGTTCTCAAGCCTGGGAAGAGAAAGGACTAATATTTTAAAACATATACAGTAATCAGTTCTATTGCAAGGTTAATGGCCTCTTCATTTGTTTTCACAAAATAAATACCAAGTTTCTTCACTTTCCAGTCTGCTCACTCAATCACATTCTAGCTAAAACACTGCAAAATTAGTTGCATGTGAGTGGAGTTACCTCTAGGGGATTAATTGCTCAAAACAGATGTAGAGGATCTCCCCAGTCTAACTCGCTATTGCTGTTCTGCATCAAGATCCTGTCAAGAGGAGCTGGCTGAGGTTGCCCTTTGCAAGAGATGCTCAACTTTCAGCCTTCAGGCCCTGTGGATGTTAGAAGAATGACAGGAGACGGACAATGTCTGAGGAGAAACCCAAATGTTTTTTCATACTGCAGCAAATACCCAGCTGATCCCAGAACTGTCTTTCACCATTCAGCTTCCTTAAGCCTCCAATTTACCCTCTGGCCTTGTTGACTTCACTGGGATTTAAGCACATGGTCAAAATTAAAAAGATGACTTTTTTTTTTCTAGTCTAAAAGGAAGGGAATGTCACAGACTATATGTGAACACTTGTGACACTTGAGAGTCAGGTAAAATATTTAATAACTCCTTCCCACCTTCTTTCCCAGCCCTTGCCTTCCCTGAACCCTCTATTATTAAACCAATGCACACTATAAAACTGTCCTATAGTAAAGTCTTTGCTGAGAGTTGGGATGTGAAAGAGGGAAAAGGAAAAACAGTTCTTCTTACTTCATGGAATATTTCATTTAGAACAGAGATTAACACAGTTTTGCAGCTTTTACTTCTGTTTGAAAAAAAGGAAATATAAAAAAAAATCCTTTAGTTTTTCACTTTTTATAAAATGAATCAAATACCAAAATTCTCAAAGCCTTGTTCTTTACCTTAATTTAATTGTTATGTTCCTAGATTTTTCTTTACCCATAGTAATATGTCAACTACAGCTATATTACTTGACTAGAATTGTTTGGGAAGCAGGAAGACATTTGTTTAAGAAAAGTTGGCTAAGAAGGTTCAGGCAAAGAAAATTTAAAAGCTTTCTTTTGTTCATGTGTAGGGTTTGTTTTGGGTTTTTTGTTTGTTTGTTTGTTTGTTTGTTTGTTTAAATTGTACTCTTTGAGTGCTAGTCAATAAATGTACAGAGTGATTTTGAAAACTCCCTAAATAGGAGTAATATTATTTCTCACCGTACTTTGTTTAGGTACTGGCGATCATGAGTCCATTAAAGATTTAAGCTTAGTCTTTAAAAACTACTTGGCTACTAGCTTAGCAATTTGAAACTAATCTTCTTTCAAAATAAAGACTCTAGTTTATCCCATTAGTTGCAGCTGAATGTCTCAGTGATGCAAATCATTATATGTAATTATGATTTATATTGTTATGTGCAATCTCCATTCTTGCTGTTTAATGGCCCGGTCCTTATAAATCAGGCTGAACAGACTTTGAAAAATTCAATTATTATTTTTCTTTAGTGTGCAACATCTTTAATTTCTTTTCCATATAAGCAGCAAATCATTGGTTTACCAACAGTGTGTAACAGGACATATCTTAGATTATTTCCCTACACAAAGTTCAAAGAGTTTGTCACTTATACATATCGCAAGAAGAGCTAGATGTGTTATAATTAATGCTGAAAAGGATATTGGAAAGGCTTTCAAAAGACCTTGTTTCAGGTTTAAATCAATCTCTTATAGGTGAAAGATTAAAAGGAAATCTTTCTGGAAGGAATTATGCTATTGTGAGTTCTTTGCCTCTTTTCGGAAACATCTGGATTGTGTCACCGAAGACAGAACATTAGAATGGAGCACTGCTTTGCTCTAACATGTCATTACCTATCTCTTGGTGGTCAGAAGAATTTACTGCTGTCACTCACACACAAAAGGCTTTTTGTTTGCTTGTTTATTTGTTTTAACTGCTCTTTAGTGTTCTTAGAAATGTCAGCACCCGGGGAAAAATAATAAAAAATAAGAGGCTTCCTTTTCTGAAAACTTGTGGCATCCCGCTACACCTAATGTCTCAAAATAAAGATTCCCCCCCCCCCCCGAAATATAAGACTGAGTAGCCAGGACTACTGCTAGTTCAGCGCTTTTCTGAAAGGCATGGAGACTATTTGACTTTGATGTAGTCTGAGTGAAGCTCCAGATGACTGCATGATTTCTATGGCAGCATTTGTACATGTAGGGTGCCAGCTCCTAAGCGTGAGAATAGGGCTTGGCCTTGTACATCCTTGAAAAGCTCTATCCAGCGGATGTGAGTGAAGTTTCTGCTGGAAGACATGCCAACTGAAGACTTCCCATCACTTAATATGATCTTTTTTTTTTTTTCCAGAGCTCGGCAGCATGACTTCGATTTGCTTCTCCCATCTGTTTTCTATATAGAAGAGATCCACAATCTAGTGTTCTAAGTTGTTTTAGTTTTACAGGAGTTTGAGGAGGCTTTTAGCTACACTAATCCTTTTTTTCTACTTCAAGTTTTTCATGTCGGTCCAGGAAAACTTCCAGTTTTTGTTCATATTTAGTTTTCTTTCTACTTTTTTAAAGGAAAATTCATATGAAAATGACTCATTTTGACTAGTATCGTAATTTCAGTGATTTTATTGAACAGCTCCAGCTATATGCTGATTATTTTGGAGCACAGTAGTCAACCAGCTGGCTAGCAGCCTATTTTATATATGGAATATCAGAAGCATTCACTTCTCCAGGATTACAAGCAGCAGTCGTCAGTATATTATGTATGCATTGGCACAGGAGGATTGAGAGTCACTGCCTTTATTTCATGGATGCATGACATGCTGTTCGAGTCACTTCATGTAAAGTATCACGGTTCTTGGTATCACCTCTGAGCTCCAGGTTAGAGCACACAGCACTACAGATATGCCTTCAAAATTACAAAGGGGAATGGCTTAGGCTAGAGACTCTACTCCTTAATAAATGAGACAGTGGTGGTGTGTAAGGGAAGAGAGACAGAGAAACGCTGATCTGCCCAAAGTGACCCTGGAGGTTTGTGACAGAGAAATGCTACTGCTCTGGGCTCCCAGTGTAGCACCTTAATTACAAGGCCACATTGCCCAGACCAAGCAGCCTGCACTTAATAAAATTTATTAACATGGCATTTACTTTCTTTGTACGTGATTAAGAATTACAGGTTAGAATATGACTCTCATATTATTTGTTCAGTTCCAACCACCAAGCTTCAAAGCACCAAGGAAATACAATGTAATGTGTAGTGTAGGCAATGTAAGCCAACTCCCTGGCAGTTCGACTTTATTGGTATGCAAAAAGAAATAAACATAAGAAAACAAATATAAGAACACCACCTATTAAATTTTAGTATACTGCAAGAAAAACCTAGCAAACCAAGTCATTAAACAACCTATTTCAACAAAACATTCATATTGACTCAGGCTTTTCTCTCCAATCCATTCTTAACTTTTCCATGCAATTTCTCTCTCATAATAAAATAAAAATAGTAACAATAATTTTAAATACAGTTTATTCTGGTGAGAGACTTCTTATTAAATAGGTTTACTGCTGTGTGACAGTAGATTTTTTTCTATCTTTAGTTTCATGGAGCAAACTAAAAGGATTTTTTTTTTTCCTCCCCCCAGGATAAACTGAGTCTTTTTCGAATGTGCCACAGCTTTGATTACTTTGTTTTATTGAGGACATAGGCTGTAGAAGAATTCTAGCAGGTTTTAATTATACCTTGTATATTTTATTCTTAGGAAAATACTATTCCATACTAAAATAGGAAAAATTTAACATATACACATCTCCTTGGCAATTCTGGGATAATAACTGGCTAAATTCCCTGAAAATCTTAGTACAACGAAGCTCCTGTTATTCCCCTAAAGGCACATTGAATAAAACTGACAAAATTGCAGAGTGAAATTCTATGACCCGTGTTATGCAGGAGGTCAGACTAGATGAGTACACTCCTTTGCTTCTGACCTTAAATTATATCCTTCTGAGACAAATATGGTTTATATATTGTATTGGGTTTGCACGGCAAGTTTTTGCTAGCAGGGAAGCTGCAACAGTGACTTCTGTGAGAAGCTGCTAGAAGCTTCCCCCATGTCCAACAGAACCAATGCCAGCCGGCTACAAGACGGACCTCTGATGGCCAAGGCTGAGCCCATCAGCAATAGTGGGAGTGCCTCCAGGATAACAGAGTTGAGAAGGCGAAAAAGTTGCTGCACAACAGCAGCCAGAGAGAGGAGTGAGAAGATGTGAGAGGAACAACTCTGCAGACACCAAGGTCAGTGAAGAAAGGGGAAAGGAGGTGCTCCAGGTGCCAGAGCAGAGATTCCCCTGCAGCCCCTGGAGAAGACCATGGTGAGGCAGGCTGTCCCCCTGCAGCCCATGGACGATGATAGTGGAGCAGAGATTCCACCTGCAGCCCATGGAGGACCCCACACCGGAGCAGGTGGATGCACCTGAAGGAGGCTGTGACCCCATGGGAAGCCTGCGCTGGAGCAAGCTCCTGGCAGGACTTACTCTGGAGAAGTTGGCCGGGGGACTGTCTCCCGTGGGAGGGACCCCAGGCTGGAGCAGGGGCAGAGTGTGAGGAGTCCTCCCCCTGAGGAGGAAGGAGCAGCAGAGACAAGGTGTGATGAACTGACCACAACCCCCATTCCCCGTCCCCCTGTGCTGCTGGGGGAGAGGAGGGAGAGAAAAAGGGAGTGAAGTTGAGCCTGGGAAGAAGGAAGGGGTGGGAGGAGGTGTTTTTAAGGTTTTATTTCTCATTACTCTACTCTGATTTGATTGGTAATAAGTTAAATTAATTTTCCCAAGTTGAATCTGTTTTGGCCGTGATGGTAATTGGTGAGTGATCTCTCCCTGTCCTAAGTCAACCCATGAACCTTTCGTTATATTTTGTCTCCCCTGCCCAGCTGAGAAGGGCAGTGATAGAGGGGCTTTGGGGGGCACCTGGCCTCCAGCCAGGGTCAACCCACCACATATATTCATTTTTCTAAAAGGTCTTTCACAGACACAAATAGAACTATACTCAAATGTTAAAAAGATGATGTAAATAAAATGTTGAACTATGCTAGAGAAAACAGGACAGTTAGTGCAATGTCTTCTATATCTGTATAAGGATGGTTGTTCAATAAGTGTTCTTGCATAGACATAAATATTAAAGCTACAGCAGACTTACCAAAAATTAAAAGGTAAAGATGTGCTCGTGCTCAGCAACAGAACACGATAAGAAGGTATTGAGACCACACTTCTCCTCCTAAGAAGCTCAGAGCTGCAGAATTAGTTTGCAATGATAATGTGGTTCTGGGAGTGTGGGAGTGAGCACTGCCCAGTCATGAAGATGGGACATCTTAACTAGTGACAAAAGGACAGAGTTGGGCTTTTTCCTGTTGAAGGGGGTCGCCACACGCCTCCCGCAGGCGACAAGTGGAAGTCGTGCATGGCAGTAACCCCAGTGCCCATTGTACAGAGCAGGCATGTTCTGAGAGGCAGAGAGGTCCCTCCACCTCTGAGGGATGTGCACTAGGACTAGAGTGTAAGATAGCACTAGTTTCTAGCATAACACTGACATGAAAATAAATTGTCCTTATTCACCTGTAGGATACGATCACTAGTACAAACATCAGCTTCGATGCCAACTTCCTTTCATACACTGTGGAAACTGCCTGGAGGAATATCATCATGCATGTCCAAACCCTAAATTATTAAGTGCTATTCTTAAGAAAGATTCTTTACTTGAGTTATCCTGGCTTAGAGGTGGCATTATGACAGTGGATGGGATTACTTGAGAGACGGGTAAAGGAAAAAACCTACAGTGGATCTTGTGCTTATGAAACTGTTCTTATTTGAATAAAATTTATGAACAATGTAAATCTTATATATATATATCTCCACAGCAAAATATGCCATGTCCTCACCCTAAACTTTTCTTTTAAATGTTAGGAATATGATAAAAGAAGTGACACAAGTTAAACTGCAGAGCTAACTTGCCCAGAAAAGGAAGAAAGTCATTACAGCTGGGCTTGCCTAAATACCTTGCATCTTCTGCAGGCTGCACTGAGTAACCAAGAGCTTACAGGAGGACTTGCTATATGGTGAATCATTAATAGAAAGTAACTCATGGCTGGGGCAAAAGATAAGATGCACTCATCATGTCATGTGAAATTAGAAACAGCAAATGGTAGCTCCTGACGTGTTAAGTAAGGAAGTAGTAAGTAGAATGAAATCATGTTACCTTTGCAATACATATAATTAAAAAGACCGTTACTGGAATACTATGTCACATTCAAGCACTAAGGTATTATAAAAGATATTAAATTAAGAAGGGTTCAGTCAAATGCTACATATGTAATTCATTGCACAGTTGATTTTCTGGACTAATACAAAATTAAATGTATTTTTTTTCCTCTTCAGGAATTTTCAGGCTTTTAAATGTTTTCCTTCTTTTGCTTCAAAGCAAAACTGACCTCTTTCTTTTGTTCTCTCTCCTTTCTCCCCCCTCTTCCCCCTTATATAGGATCAGAAGTGCCTGTTGTCTAGGGCACTAGCTCAGAATGGAGAAAACCCACAGTCCCTGCAGAGGGAGTGTTGATACATCATTAATCTATCACTTTAGCTGATGAAAATGAACCAGAGAAAGTGACAAAGAGCAAATGCTCTGTGTATAAGACAGATTGTTCAACAAGTGGTCTTGAACAGACAGAACAAACATTAAAGCTGCCCCAGACTAAGTTAACGGTATACATCAAAGTTGTCTGCTGGAAATGATCATATATGAGAATAATTGCTTATTTATCAGTCTAGAGGAAGAACAAGAGAAGGATTCAATGGACAGTGTGGGCTGTGCAAGATATGGGTTCAAATCCCGCTGCGTGCCAGAGGCCACACTCGGTTCAATTGGATCCACTTTCTTTCATTATATCTNCAATTTCTAAATTCTAACCTCATAAATTTCTACAAGCTTACATTTTCTTGTAAAAAATCTTCTTTTCTGTTGAAAACTTCCCAGACTCCTATACCCCAATCAGTGAAGCATAGAAGCTCACACTTTCTAATATAATTTTCTACAGTCCTCAAGAAAATTATGAGTCAAACTGATTAAGCAGGGTGTCCATCTTTTGCTCTCTTTTGAACGAGGGTGAATTTCCACTCTTGGGAGGTAAATATTCAGGCATGCCAGTTGTAAACTCAGCAGCTTACCTGTTTTGATAATCATATGGCACCTCACTTGCAGCAATACACATGGCAAGAGTTTAGAGTAGAAGGAGGGCAAGTGGTATCCTCTTCTTGTGAGACCAGCTCTTGTTTCAGCTCATCTGAAGCTGATTTAAAAGCAATCACAGTCATAGAATTGTATCTACTGGGTTTTTTCTCCCTGTATTTCTGTAACACAAACTCCTGTTTGGGGAGTGGGCAGAGTTGTTTGCTGTGAGTAGATCTTCATAGTGTTTCTTGGTTTATCTTTCAACATCCACTGGTGATTTTACATCATGATTGGAATAGATTTGCTCCAGCTGGAAAACATTTCGAATAATCCATGACTCAAATACAGTATATTTCTTAAATGAAGGCTCCAGGAGGATGCTTTGGCTTTTGGGGCTCTTTAGAAGCAGAATTCTAGGTTGATGGCCTTTGAGTGCCTTTCATACACCCCACCCCCCTTTAAAAATTACAATTCCTGTTCATTTGACTGTTCAACTTTTCATCTCAGCATATGTTGTACCCAGCATGAGACAAACACAATGACAAGAAAAGAGATTACAGTCTTTCCATCTGCATGAATAATTTACTAGAGATTGAATGTTACAAAACTCATTTTATCTGTACACTCAGGAATTATAACATTATTTTAGTGCAATCATAGGAAGAATCATGATAAAATTGTATTAGTCTATTGCTAGTGGTTTAATATAAGATTTTAAGCAATCTCATTTGATTTTCTTGTCAACTGCAATGTCTTGGACTACTTTGAAAAGTGTCCATTTTATTAGCTATTCACAAGAGACATTTGTAGACCTGCTTTTATGCTTGCAGTTCATATTGAACTGGAATTGTCTGGTGTCTCTGGGAAAAGAAAAAAAAAAACACAACCAAAAAATACTGTAAAACAAAAACTTTAAAATTCCCAAATTGTCTCCGTTATTGAAAAGTTGTGCACTGTTCAGCAGAAGGGTAGTGAAAAGAGATTTCTGCAAAAACAGCTGCCTCTTATCTGAAAATTGATAGCTTGCCTGTAGTATTTCTAAGTTTTCAGGAATGATTCACAATTCATGTCAGTAATTGTTGGATCACATAGGACATGAGTTATTGAATTAAGTTTTTAGTAAACTAAATTCCTCTGTATGAATTTGATCTTATTTTAAGAGCAAAATTTGCATATATTTGAAATATAATCTTATAAACAGGATTATTATTAGACTTACATCTGATGATCTTGTCTACTCTATGTTGAGCCAAACCATGTTTTGAAATTTGATTTCAGTAGCAATTTCTCTTGAAAGTAGTGCAACTTTCCAAATATCTGATTAGTTATTGAAAGTGATGTTTACTGAATATTTACTTAAAAATATATGGTGAATTAAGATCTGCCTTACACTCCAGCACTTTCAATCCAAGTACAAGGGAAGGACAGGCGCACAAGCAGAACCTTGATCATGGAACCAACAGTCACAAATTAACTAATTTTCTTAGCATGCGATTTTTGACAGAAGTGATGGATACTTCTTTCATTCCTTTCTGTATTACAATTGCTATCAGATTAGAGCTTATTTAATAATGAAAACCCACACTGCTGCAAGACGAAAGCTCTGTACTTAAAAGCTCCTCAAGTAACTTTAGGGTTAAAAGATGCTCAGGTTCCTGGGTTTCAAGCCCGAGCGTGTTGTGCTCTTGATTTAGCAGGATGGTACAAATTAGGTATAATTAGGATTATTAATTTTCTCTTGTGATTGCAGCTGGCAATCATCTAGTAGAAAATAGTAAAACAGATTATGATTTCAAGTTAAAATTTGAGAAACACTATCCTGGACGCTTTCCCTAAGCCCTGTAGCCCACTTATTTTTTCATCTTCTTTTTCCTTTTCAGCTGGCATCAGATAGTTCTTCCAACCTTTTTATCTGTCCACCTGGCTCTGATCCTCTCCCTCCTTCCAATCCTTTTAGTTCTGCTCAGGTTTTCTTATTTTCTTAAGCAGACAGATATGCCTGTGACACTCAGCTTCCTGCACATCTGCATTCAGAGCCTCAGGCTTGAGATTATGGAAAAAGAGTAGGAGTTGTCCTTTTCTTCAACAGATTTTTTCACCCTCTTCCTACAACGCTGCTTCTTCTTTGGGGTATGCTCCGAGTCCCTGCATTTATTGGAGACTTTCCTTCTACATGGGCATACATTCAATAGCCAGTTTAAACACAAATTAATCTGATGGTTTGCTTTCTAGTGATCAAATAACAAACAGCTAAACTCCAGTAACAGAATTGTAATTCCTGAACATGCTGGACTTTTGTACACTTGTGGAGACATTATCTGCAAGGTGGTCTTATTTCTACCATTTGTCTTGTGATTCTTAGGATTTCTGACAGCCAAGGATAGTGTTTGACTTTGGCAGGATCCTTTTAGAGGTTTCCTTAAAAAGTCATGTATTAGCTAACAGCTTCTTAGTAGAGAGTATTGACATAGAAACACAGAGTGAAAAACAATATTTAAAAAAAAACAAAAACAAAAAAGCATGAAACAATTATGATCAGATTCTTCTACTTACAAGATATTTTTCACTACAGTTAAAACTTTGAAGCTCTTCTGTATTTCTAGAAAGCAAAATTACTGGCAAGATGAAGAGTTTTGATGTTGCTGTTATCGGTGTTAGAAACAGGATGTTTGGCAAGTCTCTTATTTTCAGGAGTTGGCTTGACTGTGAAGTGTTGTATAGCCACAAACGAGACTGTCCCAGAGGAGTCAGCAGTAATACTCTGCTCAGGTTCTTGCAAAAAAAATACTTCCTCTCAGAAATTTCTACTCACTTTAGACACAAGAAAGTGAGACCTGCAATCCTTTTACAAATGTATGGAAAAGCATGTGACTTTGTGTGAGGTGTTTTCACTTCTAGCAGTAAGCTGAATGGGAAGCAGTTGCAGAAACGGGAGGTCCTGTGTCCGCACTGGAAGGGCCACGTGGATTCAGCTCCCAACGGGACCGCAGTGCCCGAGCGTGAGACAGCACCGGAGCTCAGCTGAGGTGACAGGGAAGCATTCACAGAAGCCTGGTGTAGACGAGCATCTTAAAAATGTATGGCTTCATATGGGCGGCTGTTAGAGGTATACAAAGTCAGCAGCAGCTTCAGATAAACTCAGCTAGGGTGAAGGAAACATCTTGAGGCAGTACTGTCTGACTGCATAGTTATATTTGCGGTATTTGTAACACTGTCAATCCTTTCAAGCACAGATGCTAACACAACCCTATCTTCTCTTTGAATGGGAGCCGGACTCAGCTCCGAGTTTGCTATCAAAGTCTCTAAAAGCATTTAATAATAATTTTTCAATAGAAAACATTGCATAAAGTAAAATGAAATTGTTTTACTTAGTCGCTCTCTTTAGAAGTACTTTCAATTTTTTTAATATTTGGAAACTAAATAAAAGATAGATTTAATTTTAAACATGAATAAATTCTTTTGAGACTGACTGCTATAGTATAATGGGAAAGGTTTGCTAAAATTCTATATTTGCGGTTTATGGGGATTTTGCATCCACTCCTAATGGGAAAATGGTATTAAATCGTAATTAAAGTTGTGAATGATTTTAAAGAGTTGATGGTTTAAATATTTGGTCCAACCTCTGTTGGTTTTTATGTGGTTTGTAATAAAATTAAAAAAATATATAGAGAAATTCCATGAAAGATTATGTTCTTTAATCTGAGGATTTTGTAAATTCAATATCTAGGGAAACCATGGTGCTAATTCGCACCATTTTATTTTGGTTATATAAAATTGGAGAATTCAGGATTCTTCTCTTTTTAATAGTAATTTTATAAAAAGAGAAATTGAGAAACACATATATCAGCAAATCCCACATTTCTACAGGCCCAAATCCAATTTTAGATAGCAGTTTGAAGATCACCATTAAAAATAGTAGTTGAGCAGAGAGCAGAGCTTGATTGTGTCCCTATAAATTCTACAACACAGAGAACATAGGGGTTTGTGCATAAAAATCTAAACAGAGATTCTTAACCCCATGCACGGAGGTCAGTATCCAGCTTTTAAGGGAAAATTTCTTATTATAGATGTAGGTGAAGAAAGACAGTATAGGGTTTTTTGGGTGGTTTTTTTTTATTATTGTTTTTCTTAATAAATTAGATCTCTAAAGCTTAAATTACCCAAAGAGAGACAAGAAAAGATGGCCTTACATGGCCATTTTAACAGCATATTCAATTATTATTAAAAATTCGAGTGAATTCAGATGCATGAATGAACAAGACATATACAAGAACCTTTGCACTTGCCCCGAGAGTGCTGGCACTTCTGGCAAAGGAACAGAGCTGTGGGCTCATCTCAGCAGCAGCAGCAGTCCCATTAAATCTTAAAGAGAGACTTAAAAGCTATAGACAAAGCACCACAAGGCAACAACCTCTGGCAGAAGCAGAGTTTAAGAGTTAATCAGGCAGATTCTGAATGGTTTAAAATTATAAAAGCACCATTGACAAGACGCTCCAGAAATGTCTTACACCACCATAGAGGGAAGAATTTATCTTATTTTTGTCCACGCTGGAGAAAACCGAACAACATGGAATTAACAAAATTGTTTTTACTTTATGGTTCATCTCCTTTGACAAGCATCTATTTTGATTTTAAGTAGCTGACTTTCTTCAGGCCTTTGTGAACTGGTACCCACTGGATATCATGAGCAAAGGAAAGGAGAGAAGCCAAGACGTCATAATGAGGGCACATGCAGGGGTGAAGCAAATTGTGTACAACTAAGGGAGAGTTACATGAAAAAATACAGGACAGTATGAGATCTAACCATGAAGAAGATGGAAGAATGGGATCCATCAATAGGAAGCTGGTGAGCTCATCAAATTAATTTGCTTATCATAGCATCACAACTAGTCAAGAACATGGCATGCCTGGCATCTTAGTCTCCTATATTGAAAGACATCACTCTGGCTCTTGCCATGATATTTCTGTAAATTTTGTTCATAAATGATTTAGACAAAGCAGTTCCAGATGTTGAATCTCTTTCAAAGCTTCCTGTAAGATCTTGCGGTTTCCTCCTGGTTTCCTATCTTCAACCTGAATCAGCTCAATGCTAAAGTGCTTCACTGGTGTGAGTAGATATCATAACATAATACATTATCAAAAGGCCTTCAGCTGGGAAGTGTGTGGGGAGATGGATGGATGTTAAGGTGCTGTTTTGTGTACTGAAATATTACTTTCTATCCAATTGCTGTTTAATCTGCAGGTATATTAAGGAGCCAGAATCCGAAAATCTACCAGGCTACACCATGCTCTCTCTCTGAGCCAGTGAATTTTTCATTCCTAGATATATGCTGGCTCAACTTTGACAAGCAGAAAAACCAGTAGTCATTTTTACCTACCTTTCTTCATATGTGAGAAGTACCCATATGGATATATTGAGACACCAGAAGGGAGAGTATCTTAATGCTCTGACTTCCTATGCACTGCTCTAC
>VXBL01008193.1:0-38708 GCA_013400195.1 Aramus guarauna
GCTCTGCGCATCCACTGCTGGCATTGGCATCAAACTGGCAGGAGTGAGATGGATTGAGGTTCCCCTCATAGTCATAAAATAGCCATAAAACCAGAGAAGTGCTGGGAAGAGGCAGGCTCCCAGAGCTGTGGACTTCATTAAGTGCCTACCTGCTCTGCAGGGTGGCAATCGTAGACCGGGTGCTCCAAGGGGTCTCCTCTTGGTCAGTTATCTTTTGGAGGAGCCGTCGTCTTTCCTGGAGTAATTTCTCATTCTCAGCAGTGATCTGTGCAATCAGCACCTTCCCCTGAGCAGTGTTGCAGAAGGAAATACCAACCAGCGGTTAATGCTTTGCTCTTCTCTGTCCTCTGTAAACCTTTAGAGCGCTTTAACAAAGGGGTCACCATCAAGCGCGTTCACTCTGGAAGTGATGCACTATTTGATGTAACATACCCCAAAGAGGCTTTTGAGCCACTTCCCAGCAGGAATCTTTCTGAGGCAAAAAAATGACGGAGCTTAGGCAGTTTCTGAATGGGATGGACACGAGTTTCCCCTGAGGGCAAATCTGAGCCAGGAATTTCCCTTTGGCTTTTTGTTCCTACAAGGACAGACTGGTCATTCCTGCGCACAGAGCAGGAGCAGCGCCTCAGGCAGAGCTCTCCTGTTTAACAGCGCAATCCCATTGCCCGCAAACCAGCTGTTCCTAAACCTCATTTCCTTTTTTTCCTAAACTGCATTTTTTTGTGGGGAAAGAAGGGATGCTCCTGCAGACATGCTGTAGCCTGCTCCCCATGTTTCCTTGCGGGAGAAGCCCTTGATGTGTTCTCTCACCTTTTCCACTTGGAGCTTTGACTCACTGAGCTCATTTTCAAGCTGTTTAATTCTGCCGTCCCTTTGTTTCACCTCATGGATAAAAGCCTCCTTGGCTCTGCGCATCTTGTCTTTGTGGCGGAGCTGCATTTCGTTGTATTTCCTGAGGAGGCAAAGACGCAAACATCAGGCTGTGAAATTCTTTTGTGTTCTGGGTCAAGAGCAAGGCAGAAGATGTCCTGTATTTATTCGGGCTCTTCAAAGCCTGAACTGGGACTCTCAGCCATTTACCCGACTCCTTTTTGGCTGCACAGCTAAAGGCAGAATGAGCACACTGACTTTCCAGACTGTGTCCTTCACTGATCAGTTTGGGTTTTTGTTTGTTACAAAGGTTAAGTGTCAACCAAATTGAGGGAAAGGGACCCAAAGCATTGCCAGAACTGATGCTCAGCTTTACAAATCCTTGTGCTCGCCCCTCTCAGCTCTTTATACCAAGCAGGGTTATAAAGTCACCGAAAACTGGAAGGAATGGGGAAAGGGTAAGTTGTTTATTTGGGTGGGGATGTGAGTGGTTATGGGGAAGTACTTGTGTATGGGGGAAAAAGGCCGAAAAAGAAAAGTCCTAAACAGCAAGGGTGAGGTTGCAGAAAGAGCTATTTCAGTGAGCGCTTCTTAGAGCTGCAACCCTGGGGTTAAATATTTGTGTCTACTGAGACTTGTGATCGTTGCTCTTCCCCTAAAACTCATCCCATTCAGGCAGCGCTCTTGTTTATTTTCATCTAGTTGGGATAGAAGGGAAAATAACGTCAAAAAAAAAAAAAAAATCTCTACCATATAAGGGACATTTGCCCGTGTTTGCTCAAAACTCAGGACAAAAAGGCTACTGTGCTTTGAATTCGATCAAAAGTGCTCTGGAGAGAAACGAGTAGCTCCATGGAGCATCTCTGCCAATGCCAGACCCCAAACAGCAGCACCCACAGCCCTCCCCAGGCACCCCGTTGTTTTCGGCGCTGCCTGCAGCTGCCAAGGAGAACGGGACAGCAGCCGTGCGATGCGTAACATCATTGCATGCAGGGGTGTCAGGTTAGGGCAGATCTCTCAGTGCTAAAAGCCTTCAACAGGAGAGACAAGCAAGGCCACAGAACAGACAAATCCAGTGGCACTGCCGGCACATAAACGGCAATTCCTGGGCAGGTTTTTTTGTGCCTACACATCCCCTGCTGCTGCAGTTGTTACCTGACATACAGATCCTTCTGGTTCAGGAGACGGACTCCTTCCTCATAAAGGGCTTTGTTTTCCTCCTTCAGCAGTGAAAGTTGCTCTGAAAGCTTCTGGTTCTCCTTCTGACACTGGAGGTGCTGGAAAACATCTATTTCTTATTTGTGTGTGTGTCCCCTCAGCCGTAGGGGTCCCTCTTCCTCCTTTTGCTCTGGTCTCCAAAGCTGGGAGTGTGGATTTATGTGCTGCTGGGGGGGTTGTAGGCTTCAACAGGGCAGAGGGAGGCAATGCATCCTCCCAGACAGCGGACTCTGCCAGAAATTTCCCTGCAAAAAGCTCCATGCTCTGCAAGAAGAGAGGATGGCCTCTTCCCCCCCTCCCTTCAAGTCCTCCTCCTCTGCCCTCAGAGCTGCATCCCCAGGAAACCTACGCGAGATGGGATGGTGCTTTTCCTCCAGCTCCTGTTTAAATCAGTGGGATCTGCAAGGGCTCAGCACCTGGCTGGATTTGACCCTATTTCAGCAGTTCCCAGGTACAGATTTCACACTGGGATGGTCCCATTTCCCCCTAGACCTCAGTGGTCTGCTCTGGAGTCCACCCCTTGGGTGACGAGGACCCATCCGTGCTGCAGCTCACCTCGCTTGAGTCAGTCTTCCGCTCATCTTCTAAGACGTGCAGAGTCTTGGCCTGAAGCTCCACGTGCATCTTGGCCAGCGACGCCTCCGTCTCCTGCGAATGCCGGAGCTGCTGCCGCAGTTCCTCCACCTGCTGCTCCAGGAGCTTCCTAAAAGCATGTTGGTGTGACAGTGAGACGCTGACATGGGAGCCACCCGCGATGTGCCACCGTGAATTCAAGGCTGCCTGGGGATCTAAAAACAACATCACACTGCTCTGCACCTGCCCTGGGTGACATCAAGGGTAGGAAGAAATCAGTACAGCTTGGTTGTCCCCATGTCCCAGCAGCACATGAAAGGATGCATGATATATCTGGGATCGTCATCCCAGCTGCACAAGACAGAGGACTGCCAGCATCTTTTGGGCTGGCAGGAGGGGCCACGCACCTTCCAAGGCAGCTGAAATCTCCAAAAATCTTTTAAATCTTGAAGAGGGAATCCTGTGGAGCTCTGCCACGGACGCTGGCAGGTCAAAAGGAGAGACAGGAGGTAAAACCAGTGGTGGAGTGACTCCTTGAGCCCACCTCGGGCCAGCCATGGAGCTGCAGGAGGTAGCTGCAGGCTGGCATGGCAGCGTTTGCTGGCACACACCTCCCTTCCGCACGCAGCATGGGCCTTACCCAGCTCTGGGTACCTTTTCAGCTGCTCCTCGTGAAGTTCTTGCTGCACACGAGCTTCATTTTCTCGGGCCTCCTTTAATTCCTCCTCTAGGAGTTTCTTGTCTGAAACACGGGCCTCTGCCAGCAGGAGTTGGTGTTGTGAATCTTTTAGCTTTTGCTGGAGTTTTGAAATCTCGGATTAAAAGTGGACATGGATTAATCTTTCTGAATTTATAGGCCAGTTATCTGAATCCAAGGGATTCCCTTGGATCCCTCAGTATCCGAGTCATGGGAAGGAAAGATTTGCTTGGTTCTACTCAAAAGCACTTCTGCATGTCTGTGTCAAAGCCATTAAAAGTAAAACTTTTCTAACAGCTACCAGCTTTTGGATCAGATACTATGTCACGAGTTAGCAACAATCCTTTTTGCACCCAAATTGATCCTGCACACTTCCAAACCAAATCCAACGATTAGTGCAGGAACATGGCAGAATAGAAAACACAAGCTTTTGCAGTTTACCTGATAGCAAACAGCAGCAAATCATAAGCTGGGCTCCCTGCGCTTGCCAGCCCTACTATCAGTATTTTCAGAGATAACGAGCTTTAGAGAAAGGAGTTGAGCCATCGGATTTGGCTTCTATTGCCTTGATTTTGCTCCCACTAACAACAGACATTTTTCCTAAAATATTTAGCCAAGTGATCGCAAAACGGACTTCAGGGAACCGATTCATGAGCTGCCAGTGCTGCTTTTTCCTGAACTACAGCTGCATAAAACTGCTCAAAACATACCTTCTGTTAACTTAGTTCACACTGATGAGTTACCTTTTTTTGTGCTTCGCATACTTTAGATTTCTCCTGCGCAAGTTTCTCTTGCAGAGTGCTCTGCAATTTATCAGCCTGGGAGCACTTCAAGAGCTCTTGTTCAAGTTCTTTGACCTTCTGCTGGCTTTTTTCCCACTGTGCTGAGAGAGAGGAGCATGTTTCAGTTGTGTCCGAGAGTTTTGCCCGGGCTTGCTTCAACTCAGCTTTGACCTGAGTTTCAAAAGAAAAACATCAAGTTTGCACTTCAGCAGATATCATCTGAAATGTCCTGATTAGGAAAGAGTCAACAGGATTACAACAGTCAACAGAGAGTGAACAAGAATAAAAGAGAAATACAGGGAGCAAGCAGAGCACACACAAAGTTTTATTTGGAGGGAGTGCAATTTCCATGCAGCTCAGACAGAGCATGCTTGAAAGCCCTGGGTGCTGTATGGTCAAGTGCAAACGAGGCCCAGTCTGCTAAAATCAGCACCTCAAACCTCCCATAGCTTGTAAAATGATGTGATGCTCTCTTTAAGCAGTTCTCCCTGCTCCATTCCTACCTTGGTGCATTCCTGTTGGAGCAAGAGATTTTGCTTTTGTAAGTCGACGTTCTTCTCCCTTTCGTATCTCAGCTCCCTCTCAGCTGAGCTGCACAAGTTCTGAACGCGACGCAAGTCCTGCCGCAGTTGCTGCAATTTTTCCTCCTGCTGCTGGAATCTCTCATCAGACAGACTCTGCAGGAACAGCAAAACGAGAAAGGTTCCATGGAAGTTAACTTCAAGGCGAGATGAAGACTGGTAATTAAGAAAGGTAGAGCGATGCCCATAGGATTTAAAAGCATTTAAATAGGAAGATGGGTAAAGCCAGGCAAACACTTCCTCTGCCCCCACACTATGTCCTGCTCCCTACCCTGTCCATCCCCTCAGAGAAGCCGATACGTCTCCTCAGGCTGAGGGAGAAGATGCAATAACCTGGATGAGGGAACAAATCCCTGTTAAAACCTGTCAAACAAAAGCAAAACCACCTGGGTTGCTCTTAACTCTTGTGCCAGAGTCTCACTAAGTCAACCGAGCAGGAGCAGCACATCCAGCCGCAGCTCCCAGAGGTAGCAGGAACAAAGCGAGTCCTGGCAGTGGTAGAGGAACAGACATGCTGGCACAGTACAACAGCAGCCTGCACACCATGAGGTGGTCACCGACGGTCTATGATGGCTTTCAGAAGATATTTCAGCTCTTGGGTTTACCCATCTTCTTGCAAGTGCCTTGCACCAAACATGGGAAGGACTTTTAGCCTGTGTACACCAAATCCCTTCTTCCCAGCATCACTTTCAGCCATCTGTCGATCTGTATTCCTGCTTTGCATCTTCACCCTCTGCTCTCAGATCAGATGAAATCTAGTGAAGACCAAGCTTCCCTTCTCAGATAAATCCCCAGATAAATTCCCAAGCTGGGGAGTCTTGATCCAGCACTGTGGGATCTCAGTTGTCCTCAAGATCAGTCAGGTTTTGTGGGGGTTTTCCCCACCTGCTTCTGTCGGGATCCTTTTCAGCATCCCCTCTACACCCTGTATCTTGCTTTGGTCTGCTTTAACTGTACAGATTTGCTGCTTCTTGGTATCAGCCTGACTGATCCTCCCCTTTCCACTCCCACTCCTGCCTACAGGCCACCCTGTCCTCTCTCTCTCTCTTCCAAATTCTTCATACAATCCTTGCTCTTCCTCAGACTCTCTGTCCTGGGGCACAGGAGCAAGACTTGTGGGAATAGCAAGCCAGCTCTATTTCCCACCCTCCAAAAAGGAGCTGAGAAAGAGCTCCAAAAGCTTTAAAACCTCATTTAAGGACTGTGTAACTTATTTCTTTAATGTGCACTAAGTGGGCCATTCAGTTTGTCCGAGTTCCTACTACATCCAAAAACACAACAGAATGAAATGATGACATTCATAATTTCCAAACATTTTCCCCAAGGAAATATCAGTCAGCCTCATCTCCCCTCTGTGCGCTAACGCTACAGAACTGGCTTCCAGTCCACTTTTATTAGGTTTTGCCACTAAACTACTGAAAAAAAAAGTACGCTGCAGATGGCAAAGCTGCCCATACCTGTTTAGTGCTCCCATCTAAACTGACTGCAGAGCTCTGAGACACAAGAAACCTGTTCTCTCTACGCACCATGCCTTGATTCATCCTCAAAGTTTCTTCAAGCGTGCTGCCGTCCTGCTCCCGAGTAGTCAGGATATCTTGTTTTAGCTGGGCAATTTCTTCCAGTAACAAATGTTTTTCTTCATTGCTGTCTTTTAGCTGCTTTTCTAACTCCTCCCTCTTCTTGTTGCTTTCTAGTAATTCAGAACTCGAAGGAGAAATAGTAAAGGAGAGAGATAACTATACACATCCAATAGAAACCACCCGCTGAAGGGGAAAAAGAAGAGTCCAGAGAAACACTCAAGGCAACAATCTCAGGAGGCCCCAAAGGGAATTTAATCCTGGGTCTGGCAGATCTGGGCAAGGATCAGTCTCCTCTGGACACTGACCCATGAAGAAACGTGTGTCCAAAGGTTCAGCTCTCAGTCGTTCACGAGTAGGTTAACTGCTGGCCAAGGAAACGCTCACCTGGGGCCACGGGCGCTGGTCTGCGCTCACAAGCGGCAGAGAAGCACTCACCGTATGGAAGTATGGGCTCAGGTCTCCTGCTTATTCACCAAGCTGTCTGACTTCTCTCAATCCAAAGTATATGTCCTTATAAGCTAACTTACCTGTCTTACCCTGGCTTTGTTATCTCAGTACCTTGTTACCCAGATAACTGAGCTGACTAACTTACACTGGATGTAATCCAAGCTTTTCCTTACTAATGTGAACCTGAGCATGGATGCTCCAACTCCAAATTTGTATTGATCTATTGAAAAAGTCAGGAGTCAAGGGACCTGTAAAAGGTTTAAATTACAACCTCACTGCCTGCTGACATCTGCCCTCCAAGGACAACCAAAACCCACAGCAGGATGTGTATCATCAGCTGCTGCACCAGCTCCCCAAGGAGCCTTAGTCCACAATGGGAGCTCTTTGGGACCACGTTAGTCCAAATACTACCTCACTCCAAGAGAAGAAACCTCCTCCCTAAGGACAACTCTCACTTATGTCGTTCAGAATCTGGAATAGCAGCATTAAAAAAAAAAAAAAAGTATGCTCCTGACTAATCACGACATCACTAAGGGAAATGCTTATTCACCAAAATCTCCAGAGAGAGACGATTTCCCGATAAGGAAGACACAAAGCTGCTGTGCCGATTTTTGCCAACAGCAGCACTATGGGGATTTTTAACAGACTGAAAAAAAAAAAAAAATCAATCAGGAAAGATAAGGAGCAGAAAGTACCACAGGCTTTGTTAAGGTTTACCAGAGCAGTTCTTGTTCATCCCTCAAGTTTTTGATCTGTTCTTCCAAAAATACTACTTTAGCCACCTGTTCTTCATATGTCTTTTCATCTGTACATAGATCTTCATGTTTCTGCTCAAGTTTGTTATTCTGTTCTCTTTCTTCTAGGAGTTCAGAGACCTGTAAGGTCAGAAAACACCACGACTTTGATTTTCGTTGGTCTCACGGAAACCTTTTGAGCAGTACAAGGCAACCTGTGGACTCCAAGACATGGCTTGTGGTTCCGTAGCTAAATTATTGTAGTTCTTCACCCTTGAAGAGATACGTGCAAGTCCTTGTTTTCTGCATGGGAAGTAGCTGTGTGTAAACTATCATCAAATCACATTTCTTTATTTGATTTCATCCTTCTGTTGCCCATCTGTAGTTCTCAGGGCTTTATATCATGCGTCATATTTCTTTACACAACTAGCAACTCTTGGAAAGACAGGAAGAGTACTAGGTATGTATTCAGCAGTCTCACACAGAGAGTGTTCTCCAGCCAACCCAAAACAACTTTCTGCTCTCCACTTTCAACATCACCTAAGACACGGAGAGAAGGTGCCAAGAGAATAAATAGGATGGAAAAAGAAGGCATGAGGAATGCATAAGGTCACAGGAACTCCCAGACTGGATCAGAACCAGAATCTGCCTAGTCTGATATCTCCTGCTAAGCAGTGGTGAAACCAAATCCTTCAAAGAAAAATGCTATTAAGCCCACTAAACGGTAGCAATGATTTTGATTCCTAAAGCTTTTTAATCCATAGCTCCTCCTGAGTGTATGCTAGTACTAATACTTCAATTCCAGGTCTTACCTACACCAAGATGAATTTAGTTACATTTGAGTAATATACTCTGGCAGCTTCTGTCTGCATCAGACACCAGAACAACAGGGATTTCTTTACATTTCTCACCTCTGTATCTAACTGTTATCTTTTTGTAGCTTCATATGGGATACATTAATGAGATCCCTGCTTGCTGATGTTCTCTGGAGAGTCAGGAAGTTATTACAATGGCTTGTAAACTCTGATTTGGAGTCAGGCAACCCCTGGTGAGAAAACCACAGGAGTTAGCAGATGTAATACACCCCTAACTACAAGCTCAGGAAAAGCTTTCTCCTCTCAAATGTACAAAAATCTCCTAAAAACAAGAAGAGAGTTCCAAACAAATGCAAAGAGCTCTTTGCATAGCATCGGTTCATAGCACATCATTAAAATTTACAAGAAGAAAAATACAGTTGAATTTACTCTACCTTCTACGCACTGGACATCCTGATAAACACAACACTGAACGACCTCACATCTTGATCTCCAGGTGTGTATCACCCATGAGAACCCAATGATTTCATGTTGAGCTGATTTCCAGCACTCTGTTGGTAAACGATTCGTCCCAGTACAGCTGTTCTATCAAAATTAACCCATTTGTGAAGTCAGGAATCCCACCAAACACGTGCAGAGTCCTCTATTTTAAAGAGTCTTACAGTCTAACGTAGGCCACTGGATTTCATCTCATGATCCCTTCAATGGAAAAACAATCCCCTCCTTAGGCAAAACCACCGGCCAACCAGTGGCTGAATTACAACCAGTCTTACAGGGATGGATGATTGTGATTAAAATGTCTCTGGATTACAAGTAGATTGAATTATTGGGATGCAAAGATTGAAGAGGGACTCTTCCCATTTTCCTCATCATTCCCCCAAATCAGGTCATTCCTTTTTGTGTATTCAGAGACTGACCTAGCCTCTTCCTAAACCGCTCTTCAGCAAGGCTTGGTCTCCATCCCGAGCTTTTACAGTGTGAATTTATTGCCTGACAGCACTGCAAAAGTCCTGTCCTCTAGATGCCACTGTTCCTCCAGTAAGACTCTTGTGTACATGCAGTTGCGCCAACAGTTCAGGACTTTGTTTTTACTTACATTCAAGGAAATGATACAACTCACAGCTCGCTTAAGGCCTCTCGGAGTGCTAAAAAATGGGGTTTGTAATAGATGTAACCCCCTCCTGTGCCAGTCTCCCACAGGTCCCCCTTGTCTGCCTGATCTAGGCCACAGATCTGCAGCTCTCCTGAATTTTTTGCCTAATTTTCAGTCTCTGTCCTGCCTATGTCTGCACCAGCCCTTGTGCAATTTTGATGGCATCACATGCTCTCTCTCTTCTATGGCCCAGCTGGAAGACGAGAGCACCAGCAACTCTCCCAGCAGAGATAAACCCGCCAGAAGTCTAGCTAGCAGTTAATTACTTCAATTAAAGTGTCCTGAGGTCCTTAGGGCTCATGACAAAAAGCAGCACTGGGATCCCAGCAAGCTGCTCACGTAGACTTCTCCAACTCCTAGGTGTTCCAACTTCTTTTCCTGCCATATTCTGGTTCAGAAAATTTGCTACCAATATTAAAGGGGATCTGTGTCAAAGATTCAGAATTAGCCGTGATGTGGGTCTGCAGAGAGGTCTTGGCTCAAATCTACAAGTACCCTACCATGCTGTGACACGGAGAGATGAAGGCTCATGATGATGAACCTTATGATCACAAAAAACTCTGTAATAAATACCTAAGAGAGAAAACTTCCATTCTGCCTTCCAGAGAAGGTAACTTTGGCTACAAACTTTGAATTACTGTTTTGTTATTAGATTTGCCAAAAAGAAAAATAAATTACGCAGTAAGAGACAGTTCCGTTAAAGCAGATGGATTTAAAACCATGTACCAAAGAAGCTTTGAAACTGGCTGGACTAGAGAAATGCATCAAGAGAAGTCAAGCAATGCACTTGAGGGGCAACTGGGGACATTTTATGGAGTGACAAAGGCAAATGTCTCCTGCAGGGAGTCCCACTGCAGGACCTCACCTACCTGGCTGCCCAGTACCTTCTGCTCAGCCTTCAGATCTTCTCGTAACAGTTCAAGCTCTGATGCAAGTTGCTTTCTGCGCTCTCTCCGCTCTCCCAGTTGACTTCCCAACTTTTCTATCGTTTCCTGACAGCTTTCCAGCATCTAGAACAAGCAAAATTAAGAATCACTTCTACAGCATTATTTATTCTAGCAAAAGAGGAAACAAATTGTAGAAACTGTGTCTTCTAGAAAACAAGGATAGGAAAAAAGGTTCTCAAAAATTGCAGCAGGATTCCCATACCTTATACCCAGGGATGGCTGGACATCTCTGAAGGTCTGGAGCATCTACCTGACCCAGGATACCTTGGGAAGGTCACCTCCCACATGTAATAAGCTCTATCTGGCTTATACACCCAACAGGTCCAACTGGCTGGCTGGCAAGTAACAAATTGACAGCAAAGTCAGCCCAAAACCAGCTTGAAACAGCCTTGTAAATGCACCTACACACTACCTGGCTTTCACTAGACCCCAAACAAGAGTCAAGCACCTTTATGCATGTAAACCCTTCGCCGTCACTGGGGACTCAACAAGCTCCACAATGCTGAAGGCAAGACAATCTCCTAAGAGAGATGAGTTATCAGGGAGATAATATTGGCGTGTTAGCTGCTTTCCTCCAAAGACAACCATCCATCTTGCATGAGCTGATGGGCTACCAATTCTCAGAAGATGGTGACAAAGAGCGTTCACAGGAGATGCTCATTTAACACGTTTCTAAACAAACCAATTTATTTCCCAAGGAAAACCTCTTACCTCTTGCATCTCTTGTGCTCCAGATGATGCTTGCTCTTCCCCACTCATCTCAGTTTTGCTCTTCTGCACTTCAAGTAACTCTGTTTCTAAACTTGTGATCTTAACATAGAGAAACTGCAAGTTAAAACCAAACCAGTGCTCACAACTAGTACTAACTGCACAACTACTACTAAATTGCTCCTTGTGCCACTATTACAGGATAAGCCCCATGTTTGGAAGCAAGGAATAGGAGGGGACGTAGGCAGCCACCAGCGTGGACTAGCTCCAGCTCACATCTTTCATCCTGCAGCTCCATAGGGTGAAGGAGCCGTCCAAGGCCAAGTCAGAAAATGGAAGAACACTGCCCCACAAAAGGAGAGAAACGACCCAGATACATGGGTCATGGGGCCTTTTACATGCTGTTCTCCCAACTCAGAGGACCCCATGAGACCCTAATTTATATCGTGGCCATCCTCCTTTCCCATGCCATTGCAGTGCCCACTCCCCCGGAGCTGATTTCACCCAAGCAGATGTTTGACCTGGTCTACCAGGACTTGTCCTGGTCCCTCCGCCACTCAGAGGAGGTTGTAACTGCCTCCTGCAAGGCTCCAAGGACTCTTGACTTGAGCCAGAAAAAACGCTGACCTCTGTGCTTCTCCTCTCTCTTTGTCTGTACACTCTGCAGTTACACCATCTCTCCCAAAGCATCTGCCCTCATGGGGGATCTTCTGGGAATGATTATAAGTGCTGCAGTTTTAATGGGCTTAAAGGAGCTAGGAGCAGTCCAGCTTCTCCTTCTCGTTCCAGTTCCTGCAGACCCTTTTGCAAGATCCAAGTCTTTGCACTCACAGCCACTCTGCTCCGCTGCCAGCCATCATGGCATTCAGGAGCCTCTCCTTTCAGCTCCTTATGCTTAGAAGAAAGTTTGTGGTGGTTTTCTTATTTCTAAACCACCCAGCTGGCCTCCCTGAGCTGGGTTTCACTGAACGAGGCTCCAGAGCAAGTGGGGGACACGGAAGGAGATCAAGTTCAGCTGCAGGTGAAGTCCAGCTTCATCTGTACACACAGGCAACATCCATCGCCCCACTCATACACGAGAGTACGGTGAAGTATGTAAGAAGTCTTATGCCTTTCTCACCCTCCTTTCCTTGCACTTATTCTGAGATTATTTTTCATTCCTTTCCAACAAGAAGTCAAAGCCAAAGAAGTGCCAAGTCTCTGCTGATCCACGTCCATTTAGAGTGATTACGAAGCAGCAGGGCAAAGCCCAGGAGCTCTGGTTTCACTGGCAGGCTCCAGGCACAAGATGGCTCTGTTGAAGCTCCCAGCAGGCAATGATCTCTAACACAGAAGAAAGCTGTTGCGATAGTGTGCTTTTTGGGGGTTTGGTTTTTTTTTTCCCCCCCCCTTTTTTTTTTTTTTTTTTTTTTTTTAAGACAGATGATGTGACCCAACCTATATGTTAAAAGCAAATCGGTGGGGTGAAACACCTAGGCCTCTTACAGAAGAGCTAGAAGGCAATAAACCCCCCTCCTCTTGCACAACTAGATGATAGATTGGGGTTCAGCAAGACTCTGGAGTTCTGGAAGGGATCTCAAAGGCAAAACACATCTCCCTTCCCCACCTCCAGCCAACCTTTGGACATGCAGTTGATACCTGGCTATGCATTTCCATCGTTTTGTTTATTTTTCCTCCAAGCCACTAACTTTTAAGCATTTAAGTTGCGTTCGTAAGTCCCGTGCCAACGGCAGAACAATACTCACATTGTATCTTGGTGTCCTTGTTCTGAGTCAGTGGCCTAATAGCAAAGATTTTTGTAGGCGTGCCAAAACAGAAAAGACTTCCAAAGTCCTTCCCACACGGGGCAGGCTGGCAAACACACAGCAGCGCTGCTTTCCCCAGGCTCCAGTGCACCTGCCTTTGTGCAGCCTTTCCCTCATTACCTCCAAGGCACCCAAAAACCCCCTGGAGCGCAGCTGCACCCAGGGGTGCAGCTCTGCAGCCCTCCGAGCAGATGTTGGATCTAACCGAGGGTTAACCTGCTCCTGTGCCATCCTGCGACCTCCCTGTCTCTCCTCTGCTGCCCTGCATGCCTCATTGCTGTCTGTCTCTCAACTACAGTGGCCGCAAGCTCCTGCCAAGCGAAATGCCTTGCATCTCCTTGGCTACTCAGTGCGTTCACTCCGTATCCGCCAAAGCGGCGTTCCCAGGGATCTGTTTAACAACACACTGAGCGAAGAAGGGATTTCTCCAGACTGAAAATGCATCTCCTTTGATTTGTGGAGGGTTGTGTTTATTCTAATTCAGTGGGAAAGTGGGAAACGTTTTAGCACGCGATGAACAAACCCTGATTTAAACAAAAGCACAGTCATGGTGGACAGACCCTTTGCCATTCCCATCACAGAGTCTGCCCTTAGCTCCTCAGTTACACACTTAGAAACACGATGTCTGCTGGAATCCTTCACTAAGATATTTGAACGTGCCTTCGGACTGGTTTACTGTATTTAGAGACCTTTCCCTCACAGCCAGAGGCTACTGACAAGATATTCATCTTTTCTTCCTTTGAATGATTCATCTTGGAGATGTGTGGCCACTTCAGCATTCACATGGGATACGCCTTCACACTTGTACTATCTCCTACGTCACGTTTTAACACAATGGCAAGTGTATGGACAGGTCACTCCTGACTGAAAATCTGTGTGTGCCCTTCCTTCTCACCTCCAAAATCCAAGGTCCTCTAGGGACACTATGGACTGGTCCTGCTGCCTGGCAATCCAGGACCACGATCACTGCAGCGAGCACCTCAACTACAGCCCAAGGAAGGGAGAGCTTTTGGCCAGGCAGCAGGGCTTCAGCCAAAGGAAGAAACCTCCTCAGCCAGCCTTTTAGGGAGAAGACCGCCTACCCACCTAGCAAGACTAACTTCTGGCTTCCTCTGGCTATAAATTCTTCAACTGCCTTGTCTGTGAGGGACCACATGCTACGGTAGCGATGCTTCACAACAGTATTTTACCTGGGGGCAAGCAGGGACAAACCAGTCCATAAGTGCCAGTGCTCGTCACAGAGCGACACCTCCAGAGCGATGGAGAGTCCACCCAGTAAATCGAGGCTAAAGACTGCTCTGACAAAGGCAGCAAAGGCTGAGACACTTCAGCAATAACTAATCTTTGCTTAAAATGTGGATGAAGACGGCTCTGCAGGTGTTGCAAGGCAACCTTGGTTCTGGTAAACCGCAATAATCGATGTGGTGCTTCACATGTGCAATTTTCCCAGAGGTTCCCTGTCACATGCAAATGAGTGGAAATAACAAAGACTTTCTATCAACCTCCTAAAGTTAAAAGATGATCTGAACAGTCTTGTCCTCTTAACAGGAAAAGATTCAGATTGCCTTGGGTTGAGCATGCCCAAAATCGAGTAGGATAGGGGTTAGGAAGACTGGTGAGATCAAATCTTGATCAAGGTTGAGCAGAGCTTCTCCAGATGATCAACTTATCACAGCTCTTCAAAAAGGTGTGTCCAGCCATGCCTGCCCCATTCAGCAGCAGATGCGGTAGCAAGAGAGCAGATGATGAGAGAAACTCACTGTCCCCTCAAATTCAGTATTTTCAGCAGGGATGTCCCCAGGCAGTGCAGATCCTGGCCCCCCACACCCAGAAGTGCCTCGGTGTTTGCCACAGATCTCCAAAAGCACAATCTTTTGTCACCAGCATGTTTAACTGATGACCTTTCCTGGGATCAAGGAGCATCAGTATCCCACATAGACCATTTTCATCTGTTGGAGAGGTCTGGAGAGGAGTTAGGGATTCCAGTCAAAGCCTGGACTTCTATCACAGGTGCCAGGTTAAAGGACAACTCATGGGCTTCAGTCTCACCTCTCTCCTGAGCCTCAAGAGGACTTGGGGCTTCTGGAACTTGCTCTTCAGTAGGAACCACAGGCAGAAGAAACCACCATCCAACATGGAAAACCAATTCCTGCAGGAGACCAACGCTGAAGTCTATCAGGAACACTGATGCCATCTAGGACAGCCTCTCAGGGGAGGAAATCAGAGCTTCTAAGCTACAAGAGCTTCAGAAGAAATAGCTCCAGAGAAAAAAAGATGAAACTTGAATTTGAAATAAAGAGGCTTTGCTTCAGCTCAGCCAAGAAACTCTGTGGGGTGCACAGCCCACACGTACAGAAAGGCTGTACGGGAGGGGAGCGTCTCCTGATCTCACTCCTGTGGATGCAGGAGGTACTTTAGCTACTGAACTTTGCTTGCCCAAGCACCAAGGAGCAGGAAGAGACAATGTTGCTGTAACACCGGGGGAATCCGCACCTCCAAGCATCACTTTCTCACTGCTGGAATTTATTTATTTTTTTTCTTTCTTTTCCCCTCTTTTCTGAAACTGGCAGATTTTGCTTGTTGCATTTCTTGTCAAACTAAAAAAGCAGCATGCAGGTTTAGGTCAAACATAATTTTATTTTACTAATCAATATGCAGAGAGAAAAGCAGCTAGAATTAAACAAAACCAAACTGTGTTTCTTCCATTGCTTACTTACTTTCCGGCGAAGTCCTTCCACCTCACTCTCGAACTGCTCTTTCTCCTGCTTGGTTTGGATCTGCGTCTCTCCCAGAATCGATTCCAGCTCTTCATTACGCTCAACCAAATCTTCATGATCCTGCTCCAGTTTTTGCAGCTTGTGAAGGAGCTGTGAATTCCTCCCCTCGATGTTTTCAATCGCCTCTCGGCACCTACACAAAGACCGACATCACCCAGGCTAGAACTGCTATGTAAACACATCGACACACATCCAAACCGCTTACTGCTGGTGAGGAAATGTATTTTTCGCTATGGAATATTGTCGTCCTGATAATTTTGAGTCTCGCATCCAGCATGACCTGTGCCTGCGCTTATTTAGGTGATGATGCATGGGAATTATTGGTGACGGGCTCTGCACAAGTAACGATAAGGGTCTGGGGAAAGAACTGGTCAGGGCATGAGGATGCTAACAGCAGAGGGGCAATGGAAAATTCAGCTGCTTGAGGTGGGGGAACAGGCTTGGGCATTTGAAGGGAGAAAGAGGGATGGGATCAGACCGCCTTTCCTCCTTGAACCTGATAAAAGAGGCTCAGTAGCAGCAGCTGCTTCCTGAGCAGGCCACGGAACAAAGCTTTGACTTCCCTTGAAAATCCGAGTTTACAGTCAAGGGTTTTGGTTCACCCCTGGACAGCAACCAAATCCAGAGGAATCTTCCCAGCAGCCAAACAATTTCAAAAACCACACTTTGTCTGCAGAGATCCACAAAAGCCTAAGCCTGTGGGGTTTTTTTAGGAAAGCAACGAACTGGAGAAAGTGCCAGAAAACAGCCTGCATTCTTGATACCAAAGGCTACAGACCCACTCAGGACTACGTTACCTCCAAACTTTCCAGTTTGGGAGCAGAGGAACAAAGCTGGTACCCGAGAGTGTTCTAAAGAACCCAATACTTAAATGCACTCTGCAAGACAGAATGCCAGCAAACCAGAGCACCAGATAACCACCGTGAAAATACAACAGGTGAAGAAGGATTTCCGGATTGCTCACCTTTTATGAAGTGTTTCACTACCCTGATATCTTTCTTCTTGATCTGAGACAGCTTTGCCTGAAACATGATCTCCTTCAATCCTCCCTTCATCCTTTGTGCCCTGTGTCTCAAGAGAAAAAAAATCAAAAGTCAGCACGTAATCAAGACTGAAATCTTAGCATAATGTGAGTCCAAAGCTACCCAAGTCTCTCATAAATAAGCAAGACAACCAGAAAGCACAAGCTGCTCTGTCTGCATTAGATAATCTACTGTCTGTAGAAGGAAAAAACCCCAAGACCTATTATGATATGAAGGCACTCATGGGTATTAGCTTATGCCAACAGACATACTCTACACGTCATGCCTAGCATAAATCCTACATCACACCTGCAAAGGATGCACTCACACATACATAGAAAGGAAAACCCAAGTGTTTCTGTACCCGTACGCTCCATTCGCTTTCTAGAAAGGCAAACAAAAAGCCCTTGAAAATACCTGCAGCAAGTGTGCTGCGACTTCTTCAGTCTCGGTGGGCATGGGCAACGGAAGTCCTTGCTTCTCGCTCTTCTGATACTCACAGATCTCCTCTTTGAGCTGTTCAACCTTCAAAAGGAAAACACTCGCTTTTATTTTTGGCAAATGTTCATCTCTGTCTTAGAGAATTAAGATTCCCCTCAAATTTGCTGTAGATAAACTGCAGATTTATTAATATTAACTATTAACCACTCAGCTTGAGGGACTGGTTGAGATCACGTAGCTGCTCCAGCTGGGTGGCCTCAGAATACTGAGAGCGCTAAAGAGCGGTAAAGGGGAGAATGCTCTGCTGCATTAAAGGGTAAGTGAATTTTTCTTCATTTAATTCAATTACTGATGACGCACCCATTGTACATCCCCTTTTACCAGATGGGATTGAGTGCAGAAGTGTAGCCAGATCACAACCACTATTTCTGAGGACACCTTTGAGTCTTTGCTGTTATCAACAGGATCAATATAATAGTATTATTAGCAGGTAGCTGTTCACATCACACAGTCACTTCCTCGCTTGCACACTCACTCTTGGTTGGAGCAGTAGCTGGGAGGCTAACCCCAGCCATTTACTTGGAAGTGCAGGGTCACACCGCGGTGGCTTCTGGGTGGGTGTTCGAGTCCTGCCAGCAGTGCTGACCTTCACCAGATGAAGATACAATCCTGTACTCTTCGAGTGTGCCCAGCAGCATGCGTGGACGCCATCTGAGCCTCACACAGGGACCTTGCACAGGTTCAACGGACTATTGGCATCCCAGGTTTATCATTTTTTGCAGATTTAACAGCACTGGCAGTCTCTGGAGCTATCAGCTGTCACAAAGCTTTCATATGTCACCTTCTCAGCATGCACTTTTCCTTTCTTCGGCCTCTTCAGCCTCCACCCACGCTCACAGGCGCCTGCAGAGCCCACTCACACGAACTCACACCACGCAGACGCCAGATCCTGCACGGTTAAGACTCAATGCTCCAACTGGTGGAGGTCACAGCAGGAGCAAGGTCGGTCTCCCACGGACCACCAAACCAGAACCAACTGGCCAGCCTGCTCCTCACCCTGCTGTCCAAAACTCACAGGCAGAAAAAAGGACTTGAGGATGCAGAACTTCTGTGGCTCATAATAAAGGACACTTTCAGCTTCTACAAACTAGAAATGGTGGGTTTCTAACTTCTCTGCCAACAGTTAAACCTCATTCTATGGCTTAACAACACGGTTGGCTGGAAGTGATTTGGAATTAAAAAAATGTAAACTAAGGAATATGAACTAAATAATACTTTCTGCAGACCCAGAAACAGACTGTCCTGTAAATACAGGCTTTGAGAGTACAGATTTGCTTAGACGCTATGCTGAGGAAGAACCAGCAACTTTTTTAAACGCAAGGAACAGAATTACATACTAAATTTTTTAAATCCTCAAACGTAAATAAATTATATTCAAGAAAGTAAAGCTTCGATATTATTGTAAAGAGATGGGCCTGATATTCTCAGAGATACTTATATTAATTTAAAAGTACTCATTTTAATCCAAGAGGCTCATGAGAGAGCTGCTCACCTATCTGTGCTGGGATGGCATAAGTAATTAGAGACTGCTGGCAACCGATTACAGCCTGCTGAAGGACTGACAGAAGGAGTTTGAGAGTAAAGAACAGAAACAGAATTTGTGCCAAATGACACATTTTAACGGGAAACAGATTGTTATATTAATTCACTATTGGCAACCTCGGTAAGGAACTATCTTGTTGATAAAGACCATTGCATTTAGAGAATGCTAAATATATTAGGTCGAACATTAAATTAATGGTAATGACAGTCAGTTAAGAACGTCTACACAAAATGAAAAGCAGTTTATCTTCTACTGAGCAAATCAATGTAGCCACATTAAAAAGCCAAAGAGGCTGAGAGGTATCAAAACATGAGCATAAATTTAAAATTGTTTAAAAAAATAGCTAGTTTGGGGTTTAGACTAAACTTATTTGCTGTCTTTAGTAACAGGTCCCAAGAAAAGGTAGAAATGTTGCTTCTTCTGTTTCCCCACTTGATTTTGTACACATACTGGCTAGTAACAGAAAGCATGGAGCCGATCCTGTGTGCTGGGCATGGGAAAGGACACATTTCAGGGCCCTGCGCTGCGAGCCCTAAAGCACATTTGCAGCCTGAGCACGCACAGCCCCCTCTGTGTGGTGCAGCATTGAACTCTTCCTGCATCACAGGATGCTACGAGAGCTGGAATTTTTCACAGCTGCAGTAACAGCAACTGCTTTAAAAAACTCTTTGGTTATTTATTCTGCCTGTTTCCCAAAGTTTACTATTCCACGAGCCGTGAAACATCAGAACTGCAGCTCTGGAAAGACTCATGATAGAAAAGAGGGGAAATAGGGCGAGTTTAAGAGTTGGGCCGAAGATCAGGAGCCAGCCCAGAAGTGTCAGCTACGCAGAGGCTCATCCGTGCCACAGCAGATCAGGAGATGGATACTCACCAAATCAAGGAATGCTTTTCTTTCCAAATCGAGCGTTTGGACCCGTGCTCGCAGCGCCAGAATTTCCTTGTCCAGCTTGCTGTTGTGCTCCATGGCCTTCTGTAGCTCAGTCCCGTCTGTACAGAACACAAGAAAAATGGGGTCACCAACACCAGTTCGGACCTTGATCTCTGGTGAGCTATGACATGAATAAGGTTTGTGAAATTCCATTGCCCTTATGCAGAGGTGTACGATGGCAACAACACAGCGGGGAGTTCCCCGTACATACGGGAACGCGTTGTCTTACTCACATAGTAGAGGTTTTTGGTTCTGGAAATCCAGATTCAATAGCAGTGCTATGTTTATTACAGGACCACAGTAGCCTCTCCATAGTTACATTCCAAGGATTCTGTTTACCTCTAGATCATGCAAAATGCCTCAAAATTTAGGTATGGGTTTCACAAACAGCTAGGGTAAGCTTTGAAAAACCCAACCAGCCATATTTCTTACTTTCATCATAAAATTCATAATTTGCTACAAGCAGAAGCACAATCACAGTTAACGATTAGTGTTGTGCCGGCATTAATATATAATAATGGCCAGTACAGTAACAATTATGGTTGCGTACCAACCCTTCAAGTCCGCATCAATACACATCTGCAACCCTCACATCAATTAATGCAGACTATCCAGTATTTCAAGTGCAAGAAATAGGAAAAGATGTTTGTATTGGGAGCACAATGACAGAAACGTGTCCAAGTATACACTGGTATCCTCACAAAAACTACTGAGAAGACTGTTTTCCTTACAGAAAAGATGAACGAAGATTATTTTCTTTTTCCCCTTTTCAGCTTAACAATGGGCACAGGAAGTTTCAGCTTAAATTTGACTTTTTTTCAGGCAAAAATAAAAATATATCTTCTTTCTTGGTCCCAATCTGGCAAAAAGAAAAACCACAACCCCAAACCCCTGTTTCAAACAAGGATTTTGATAGTGGATTTTCAGTTCTGTAATGTGAAATAAAAGGCAAGGAACACCTTCTACCAAAGCATTCATTTTGCTGAAAAGGCCATTTACCACTACAGAAAACCTTGATAAAATTCTAGATCTTCTCTCCCTGCAATTACTGTGACTTACCACTCTCTCTCCGCTCGGTCACCCCTCCTTCCCAGCTCTCAGGTGCTTGCAGGGCTGCCCATGAGATCGGTTCTACAAGGATAATAAAGGGACAGTTTTGCTGTGGCAGACCGTTTGTACGCTCCTTGAACTCTGCAACATTTTTAATGCTCTTTTTAAATAAAGAGTTGAAGGAAAACTAAAGGAAAAAAAAAATTAAAGCAGCAGACAGCTAGGAACATAATTTAAAAATCTCTAATTGCCAAAGACCCAGTAACTGGGCTACAAACTGGTCAGAAGCAACCTTGTATTTTCTCTTCAAGGCAAGCAAGCAACTGCAAATTATCACTGAACCAAAGTACACTGTTTAAGTGGAGTTTTACTAAAGATCAGAGATTTCATTTGAGGTCTGTACTAGAAAAATCAATTTATTTACAGAGCTGTTGGCTCTGAAGCTCATCAGGAGGAGAAGGCATGCAGATGTACATCACCAGTGAAGCCACTAAGATGTCGTAACACTAATTTTGCACACTAATACTCTCAGCAGAATAAACCACACATATAACAAGCGTTAAATCCTTACTCACAGTTCAGAAAGCCTTATATTCATTTGATACTTAAGAAGATTACAAAACACAGATTTCCCCACGCAGGCTACGATCCACTGAGAAGAGTCGCACGCTGCAGCCCGTCCGTGATCTGGAGAAGCAGTTCTGTTTGGAGGCTGCAACACCACCCTCGCTCCATCCCCTGGGATGCACATGTATCAATCGATACACAAAGCAGATGCCGGCAGAGAGCTCATTTCCCTGCCTTTGATTAAAAGGCTGTAAACGATGGGTTTGGAGGCTGGCGAGAAGGTTTAAGCTAGGTCTGAGTGTTGTGCACGAGCTGTGAGGACCTGCGAGTCACACGCAAACCCTACCCAGGTAATACGGGTCTCCTTAAGTAAATCAGTCTCTGCAAAGGGACACGGGGCAGGAACATGTTATCTCATCAGGTTTTGCTGTTCTCCACTGAAATTCTGCATCACGGATTTTGGGACAACATAAGTAACCCAGAGGAAAAGCATCCAGAAATCAGTGTTTGGCTCAGAAAGTCTGCTGTAGGAGGTAGCGGTGAACCACCTGGCTTTAAGGACCACTCCTGTAGGAGCTTTATCAAGTAGTTTGATTTCCCTCTAGAAAACTGTTTATTTTTACAGTCAGTATTAAAAAAAAAAATAAGTGTAATACTTAAGGGCTGGTCAAAACCAGTTATTTCAATAAGGAGGTTAAGCAAATATTAGGGGTGCTAAGAATCTAACTCAAGACTACTGATAAGCTCCAGTTATAAGCACTTGCTAACAGCTCCTAAAAAGAGGCAGCATCGCAAACACAGCATCTGAAGAACCTAGACAGGAGCAGTCCGGCCACGTTAATGCTGTGTACGAGGTATTTTAGGCACTCTGCTGCGGAACCAAGTCGTCATTTCCTCTCCGTCCCCTCCCAGGGGGTATGAATTTCTCCCTGGATATGAGCCAGGGAGAGGAACTCAGTCAAGACACCACTGCTGTAATCACACAACCCCATTTCTTGGCTTTCCCCACTCAGAATTAATTGATTTGTGACTCTTAACAACCACATTCAGACCTCCTAGGTACCAGGCTAACGTCTGACACTGATTTTTTTTCCCACATTACAAGCAGATAGGACACAGGACAGCCCGCCTCCAACTCCCCTGGTGAGGTGTCCAAGGCTTACACTAACGAGAGCTGGGCTGAGAGCAGGTCAGTAATTAGGAGTGGCCACAAGAGAAACGCTTACCTAGTTCGTTCTGCTCCTTTCTTTGTGCATCCAGCTCATCCGTCAACCTCCGGATCTCCTCCTGGGCCATCAGCAGCCTCTGCGTAGCTTCACCCAGATCTTGTTCAACTCTTGTACGTGATGCTCGTTCCCTCTCCAGCTCTTCCCTGTAGAACTGAAACACAAGGGCTAACGATCCAATGGAAAAGAGATAACCCTCCCGGTGACGTGACCGGGACGGTTGTCCCCTCTGCACTCCTCCTGACCCACCAGAACAAGAGTGGCAACACAAAGAGAAAGAAGATGAGCTCAGGGAAGCCGCTGCAGAAACAGCAGACAGACACGCAGCGGATAACCATCTTCACCACAGACACACGCCAAAAAGATGCTGAACAGCACGCTGTGGCTGTTTCCCTACACAAGGCTCTGTTTTTCCCTCCCTGAGACAACACCGTTAATGATGGTGCATTTGGAAATAGATAATACAGAAGATTTTCCAAGCGGAAGGCTCCACCACACCCCATGAGAATTTGCTCTAAGGACAAGTCAATTCTGCACATTTGTGGTCCCACGGCTGTTGCGAGAGCTAGCCCCAGGCCAGCCTGGCACAGCTCACCTCCCCTTCCAGTCTGCGCTCCATCCTAGAGCGCAGGAGAAAGGCACCGCTCCCACTGACCTGTGAATCTGCAGAAAGGTCATTTCAGCTGATATAAAAAGAGCTATTTTTTCCCACTCATCTCTAATGACTTTTTTTTTGACATAGATGGAGGTGAGTGCTTCCATGCCAGGCCTGACCCAAAGCTGGGGGGACATTAACTCTGGCTCTCAGCAAAAACAGTTAACTCACATCTAGCACCAGGCTGATGTGGTTGCACAGCCTCAAGTTCAGACCTCACTCACATCCCATCAGCTAAAACCAATAAAAAACCTCATGGCATGCTCGAGAACTGACCCACTGCTTGAAGTCTCAACTACGTGCCACATCATCTGCAAGAAAACGTGCAAATATATTACCTGATTCATTGTCTCTCCAGTAATCCGCGTCGATTCATGCTGTTGTTGGAGTTCATCTTCTAACGCCTGATGAATGTTATCGAAATCATCCTTGCACAGAAAGAAATTTTAATAAATCACCGCCACCAGAAAGCATGCATCCCTCGAAACCAGCATGCAGGATTTTCAGTTTCAACGTATCTTGATTAGACAGGGTTTTGTAATCATACCTTACGTTTGAAGGGAACGTGTCAACCAGAGTCACCCCAAATTCTTGTGAAAATCCCTCAGTTGTCTCAGCTAGTACTGGGAACTTTGCAGGTTCTTTTAAAACCTGTCACCCCATTCTATGATTTAGAGTAGATGTTAGAAAGAAATTCTTCACTGTCAGAGGGCTGAGGCCCTGGCACAGGGTGCCCAGAGAGGTTGTGGAGGCCTCATTGCTAGGAGTGTTTAAGACCAGGTTGGATGGGGCTTTGGGCAACCTGGGCTAGTGGAGGGTGTCCCCGCCTGTGGCAGGGGGGTTGGCACTAGATGGGCTGTGAGGTCCCTTCCAACCCAAACCAATCTATGAATCTATGATCTCCTTGGCATCTGCCCTTTAAATCCCGTGGGCTGAGCTTTGCCCAAAGAAACGTGCTTAGGCTGAGCCTGCTTGACTCGTTTTATCCGAATAACACTGAGTTACTTCCCCACGTCCCTCTCTCTTGAATCACCTACCAAGTTAACAGATCCCTGCTCCCCTGCACACATAAACCAGCGCCAAGGATTTGCTAACGCTCAAGAAGTTGGTCATCATTAACACTTTGCCCCTTGGCTCTAGAGAGGTGAGCGTACTGGTACGCGCCATGCCTTCTGCCAGAGCTCAGAAAGCATTTCCCCACGTATACATTAGAGATGACTACACAAAGACGCATGTTTGCGCCCTGGCTTTTTGCATTAGTGAGGATGCATCATAAAAAAACCCTAATCAATTATGCTTGAGCAGTCTGTCTAAAAGCTGCATTCATTTCTGTAACAGACAGGAACATCTCTGGACCTTCAGTCTAAGAGTGAAACAAGTAGTGAACAGGTCATTTGAGAATAAGAAAGGCTACGCGTTCCGGTAAACAGAGTAACAAGAGCAATTAACCTATTAACCTGTAACGCTGCTGGGACTCTAATGATTCTGTAAAACAAGAGTGATGCTACCCCAAACAATGGGGTGCTTAATCAACAGTTTCTAGTTCGCAAGCATGGACAGCAATGACATCATCAGGGAACTAAAAAAACAAAACAGTCTGCTTTAGAGAAACTGTTTTCCTGGAAACTAGATCTCCAGTATCTCTTTCACCTGGTTTTAAAAACACAGGAAAAAAGGTGTCTGGTATAAGAACTGCAGAGAAGTTCTGTTTGATTAGCAGTGAGGAGCATTAAGCTTATAATGTAAAACACACACCCTCCACTAGCCCAGCTTGCCCAAAGCCCCATCCAACCTGGCCTTCAACATTGCCAGGGAGCCAGGGGCAGCCACAGCTTCTCTGGGCACCCTGTGCCAGGGCCTCAGCACCCTCACAGGGAAGGATTGCTGCCTCACATCCCATCTCCAGCTCCCCTCCTGCAGCTTCAGGCCATTCCCCTTGTCCTGTCACTCCCTGCCCTTGTCACCAGCCCCTCTCCAGCTTTCCTGGAGCCCCTTCAGGGACTGGAAGGTGCTNTGATGTTGACACAGGCCCACCTCTCCAGCCTGTCCAGGTCCCTCTAGATGCCATCCCTTCCCTCCAGCACGTCCATTGCTCCACACAGCTTGGTGTCATCGGCAAACTTGCTGAGGGTGCACTCGATCCCGCTGTCCACGTCGCAGACAAAGATGTTAAACAGTGCCGGGCCCAGTACCGATCCCTGAGGAATGCCACTCATCACTGATCTCCACAAGCTGCAGTTTGCAGCCAGGCAGAGAGGGCATTCAGCGTGAAGAATTAAAAAGGAATGAGCAGAAGGAGAAGGCAGGAGCCCTAACCCCTATTTACAGTCTCACTCCTTGTCTCCTTGCTCTCCTGGCTCCAGCAATCTGCCTTCTTCACTGCTTGGTAACTCATCTCCAACACGGTGTGGGCAGACATTCCCTCAGAGAGAGAAAAATGAAAGTTGAATTCATCTGCAGCAAGAGCTTTAACCACACACACAGCCTGTTAGGAAGAGGTTCCCATCAGCTGCATCCTCAGCAGGACAAGCTTCACGCAGGTTTGGATTCAACACCAGACCTGCAGACATCTGTGTCCTTCATTTGCCCTGGTCCTACTTCCCTTACCCAGCCCTGGCACCGAATGAAGAGCAAATCCAACCACACCTGGTAAATGCTTGGTAGCAGACGTGGTTAACTGGCATTTCATTACAAGGTTACAGCTCTGCTTCCCCTTTTTAACTATAGCGGGGTTTCTATCACAATGCTTTGCGGGGAAAAAATGGCACTTTTGCAGCAAATATTTGTATCGAGAGAGAGGCATTCACATGTAGATTATTCAGGATTTGCAGAGAGGCATTTTCTATCCAAGAGTAGGAGACAGCACATTGGGGAAGTTTCTCTGCCCCACTGCAAACAGATTCTTTGATTCCAAGGTGGATATTTACAACTGAAGGTGTTATTGTACCATGGATGAATCCCAAATGACACCCAACCCTACAACAGTCAGGCAGACTAGGGCTCTCCAGCCAGAAAGGGATGCTCTTGAGGTCGGTAAAGTCCCAAGTGGCACAGAAAAGGCAGATGAAAAGGCAATTGTTCACTGCCTCTTAACACAAGAGCTGGAGACCATCAAACGAAGCCAGGAGACGGTAAGTTGAAACAAAGGAACTTCATGTGACAGTAGCTGAACTGTGAAGGTCCTCGCTATAAGATGTTGAGAATATTAAGAAAATGGTGAGGGTTTAACAAGCAACCAAATTCATGGAAGACAAAAATTAATCAAGGAGTACTAGATGCAAGGATAGCACCGCTGGTTCAGACACCACACACCACTGGAGACAAGGGAGCACTTCTGAGGAACTGTCACGACATATTTGCCCTCCTATGGCACCATCCT
Source organism: Aramus guarauna (assembly GCA_013400195.1). Lineage (NCBI taxonomy): Eukaryota > Metazoa > Chordata > Aves > Gruiformes > Aramidae > Aramus > Aramus guarauna. The sequence continues at coordinate 26,562 of VXBL01008193.1, forward strand.
CTGAGGTTTCACATTTGGCTTCTGGTCAGATGGTTCAACACAGCCCAAACCAAGCTGAGCTTTGCAGCAGGTCTGCAGAGCCTCTGTCCTTCAGCAAGCTTGCTCAAAAAAGGCCAAGAAGCTTTTCAACTCCAAAGCTTCTCCTCTAAGCTCACCCACTGGGTGCCCAGGCAGGAGCAACTCCTCTCTCTCCAGAGGGGCAAATCAGCCTGGACGCATCTGAAGCAGCAGCAGGAGATTGGGAAAAAGAACAACAACTTAACACTCTGTATCACAAATCCTGTAGGGCTAAACAGGCTCTAGACCTGACCCAGTGCAGCAATTTTAATGCTCCTGTACGTCCAACAGCCAACAACTAAGTTCCATGAATGGCCATATCCAGGAGTAGATGGAAATCGGTGGCCTTGGTGGGACGGAGATCTCCCTCCCCGAGGTGATCCATCACAAACTGCCTCTCACACACACAGACACTGCTCCTGCTCCTCTGCCTTCTGTCAGTGTTCGTCATCTCAAGCTTGAAAAGCAAAAAATCAAGACATGGATGGTCCTGTCTAACCTGCCAAACATCCAGTCGTGCTGTGAAATTTATTTTCTGAACTCAATTTGTAAGCAGAGGTTGCTTAACTTCCATCCTCTAGCTTAGCAGTTGGAAGACAAAGGAAGAGCTTTAATCTCACCTTAAGTACAGGAAAGTTTGTTTCTTAAATTAATGATCTTCAGGGGAACTCAGTCATCTGAAATGCAATACTGGATCATCAGGAAATCTGGATTAGTAGAAAGTCATTATTACCCAGTGAAGATCCTCAGACCAACTACATCACAAACTCTTCATCATTCGCTGTATCAAAAGTAATCCTATTCACTATCCCTGTGCAAGACGTGGGAGCAAATCAAGTGTACACATACAAGTGTGAAAACTAATAAAGAAATCAACTTCAGCATTAAGAATCCACAGTGTCCTCATGGATAGGAGAAATATTTTTTACTTTAAAAAATTAAATAACTCAAAGACCACCTTTTCCTCAGCCTGAGCGGCTAAAGCAGGAGGTACCTGAAGCTGCGCCACACACAGCCTGTCTGCGTGGCCGTGTGAATTCCACTTCTGATCTGCCATCTCCAGTTTCTCCAGCAGTGTCGTTCTTTCCACCAGTAAATAAGCAATCTGTTCGCTGGCATTACTGTGAGCTATTTCAGACAAGCCTTCCTGTTCCAGCATCTCCTCGACCTCCTTCAGCTGGGCTTCTGCAAGACAAGGCTTTCTGTGAACAGAGGAACAAATGAAGCCAGATTCCTTCCAGATTTGCATCCTAGCTCCTCTAAATGCTCCCCACAACAGCCCTGGACCTCACCAACAGCTCATAAAACATTTAGGCTCTTCTCCTCCTTCCCACCTCCCTTTCTGCCTCCCAGTTCCTGTTCTTATCTCAGCTCTATTCCCACTGTCCCAACGTTTCTGATCCCTCCCGACGTTTCTGCTCACATCCACTACCTTGCCTGACAAGCAAAGCGATAGGGTCTGCTACACCTAGACTGAGTTCTCCTGCCTTGCTTTAAGTGGGGGAGTGATTACAACCCTTTTTCTCTACCCAGCAGCTAAATTTCACCAACCTGGTTATCCCCAACCTTTTTACTCCTTAATACAGTTTGGTGGAAATTAAACAACAGATTAAAAAGAGAGAAACCAGACGGACAGGCAATCACATGAACATTTCCTTTGGAAGAAGAGACACAAAATACCGTATCAATATTTTCCTAAGGACTCTCTGGTAGGGAGGCGGATCTGAATATCTTATTTTTCCCCATGCACAGCAGCGACGTGCGGCAGCACCTGGTGCATTGCGCACAGCCCGTGCTGGAAATGGGGGAGCTGGATCCCAAGCTGCTGAAGAAACAGCACCCTGTGGGCACAAAGGGACTCGGAGTACCTCCTAAAACATGACTTTAGAAATCACTCCCTGAACAGCAGTTCCTGACCCATTCCTCCAAAACCAGGTATAAACCCAGGGTAAGGACACTTCTGGTAACACAGCCGTGTTCTTTGAAGGTCTCCTGTAGGACTAAAGGAATAAAAAATCCTTTTCGAATTAAACTGTCAATTCTTCACCACTTATCCCAAAATTACAGCTAGGAAGACTCTGTGCTGGCCTCCAGGGCAAAGAGATGAGAACGACATTTGCAAGAAAAGTTGGTTTATGGCTAGGGACCGTTGTATTTGTGCAACAAACAGTTGTTAAAAAGAGCCCCTCGCTTGCATGGTTGGAAATTTTTCTGCCAGGAGAATATGAAGAAGTTTCGGTCTCCCGTGTGGTCAGGGCAGCAATGCCTGCACTGGAGCCAAGAGCTTGTTAAGCTAAGGATGGGTTTTTCAAAACCTCCCTATGTTATTCATATAAAAAAGAAAACCAAACAACTCTGCTTTAAATTACTAGCCCAAACCAGATTATAAAGGTTCCCAAGTGCTGAAGGATGGGAAGTGGGAGGATTTGTGGGGTTTGTATGGAGGAAGGAGGGATATTCACACTCTTTCACTGCTTAGGGAGCTGGAGGCTTCTGAAAATGAGCAGAGCAAATATTCCTCATATACCTACGCAGGATACATACACAGCTCTGGACAAGCCTGTTCCTCACTTCTATCCGCTGGATTTAACAGAGGACCCAGTGCAATCACATCCTAAGGCTCAAATCAATCCCATGTTTCCACTCTGCATTTTGCAGCCAGCTCTGTCCAGCCCTATGGATGGAAAACACCCTGCGGTTTCCCATTCACCTTCCCCTGTGGTTATAAATTACAAACTGTTCAATGAAGAGGTCAAACATGGCTGACTTGCAGCTTTCCTGCGTGAAGCAGAGCAAAATACTGTGTTTTGCAGTTTAAAAATAACTGGCCGCTTGCTCCATATGCATTATGAAGAGCCCACAGCTCATACTCAACTGAAAAATCCCCCTTGCCTTCAACTCACCTTGCAGTTTCCTCCCAATTTTGCCAAATCCCATCTAAAATAAGCTGAAAGCTGCTCTGCTTTATGGCCAAAACCAGGACAGCCACCTCCCTTTAGGACTAATGCTCTGAACTCATATGGTGGCTCCTACACTGGTCGTTTTATTTCCAAATACTTCCCCTCCACATAAGCAGTATAGTTTGGGGTAACAAGACCTAGAAATTTTCCACAGGCTGAAGAGGAAAAGGATCTGGGAGCATGAGGGGAGTCTGCCGTACACAGCGCAGATCACCTGCTTGTAAAAGCCCGGTAATTTCTTACAGGTATCTCAAACACCCTCCCTACCACAGCCAACACATCCTATCGGAGAAGGACAAACACCTCGTACACGCAATGTTACACCACCAGCACGTATTTCCCGCACCACGTCTGCGCTTGCTTCTTTGGAAACCAGTTTTATATTTGCAAAGGTGTCTCACCCCAGGAAGTTTCTCTAGAAATGAGCAATTCACCGGTACCCTCACACCCACGACAGAAGTTGCATCCTCTCATCCACACTGGGCACGTTTAAGCAGTATGGCTGTTACAATAACCAAGCTCAGGCCACAACTATTTATTCTTTTTGTTTCACTCTTTAGACAAGTCAAGGCGAGCCCCCAACTGCATTGTCTTTTCCTGCCATTATATTTGTTATTCAGAAAAGGCTTTTGGTAATGCAGCGCATGAGTTATCGATCTGCCCTCCAAAAACACTGAGGCGTGTTTGACAAGAACCATCAGAAACGGATTATGAACTGCCTCGAGGAAAGGAAAAATTTCACTCTGGGCAGAGGTACCAAATGAGGTAAAGCTCAGATCAATAACCCAACAAAAAACCAGCAGTGGCTGCTCTCTGCAGTAACCCTTCAAGCCCAGTCCGGGTAAGAAGTAAACATCTCAGTAGAAACGTACTTTATATCATCAGAAATAACTTTTAGCAGATCGAATTGCTCCCAGCAACCCTTGGATGAAGCAGAGCTTCTGGTCTGTTTGGCTGCTTTTGGAAGAGGGCGCTCAGCCCTGAGAGCCCACCCAAGTCTGTGCCTCTTCCCTTCCCCAATCCAGCTCTCGCCTCCCCAAAGCTGGGACTCCCAGCTGTCACTACAAGATGAGGACAGATCCTGTCCACTCCTTTGCACCACAGGTGCGAACCAGCCTCTGTCCTCATCTGCCCTTTCTTATCTGAATTCATTATCATCCCAAAAGCTCCTAACCACAATCCTCTGTTCTTGCCTTGCCCACATTTTTGTTTAACAATCCCAGGAGCCTGGGAGCCTGCCTTTCCACAAAACCCTTCTCCAGCCCCATTTCCAGCCTGACCTTGCAGTATCATCTTGTTCCTACAAAGCACAACCAGCTACCTCGCAAAAATAACAAGGGGAGTAAGACCCAGAGGACAAACCAAAGTCAAGTTCAAGGCCTTCGGCCAGAGATGACCAGTGGAGTTTCTGGGTTTGCGACCTGAGAAGCGAAAGGCCAGTCCCTCAAGAAAACAAACTACGAGCATCCCAAAACACATCAGGGCTGGCATCCCTCACAACAAAGGACAGTCTGGCAGAAGGCAGGGCTTCATCCACTGCCCAGATCACTAAACGATCAATGCCTATCGCAGAACCGCAACTAATGTCATCCATGAGGTAATAACAAGTCTTAAAAAACAAAGGCTGACAGCGGTATCCCAAAGCAAATTCCTCCAGAAAGCTGCACAGAAACACCATACGGCACCAAAACGCCACAGAACCACAAAAACCCCTCGGGGACGACAGGCTGGTAACAACTCGATCACAATTAGCAACCGACCATGGACACAGATAGACTGAAATCCACGGACACGGATCTCCGTTTCCTCTCGAGTGTTAATCATTGCTCAACAGCCACAAGAATCCTTAAAAAAAAATAAATGGAGAAAGTCCAAAGCAGCAGAGCAACTATGAGGAGATAAATGCAAAGCAGCTTTGGGGACGTTTCTGTCATTCGCCTGCCACCTCGTGGGGAAGATGAGAGAAGAACCCATAATAGTTTTCCGCCACAGCGATGCTCCCAAAGGCTCCTTAATCATTTAAAGCCTTGCGTACCAGCGTTGTCAACACTAAACGATGGCTTTACGTGCCCAGAGGAACCAGATTTTCAGGCAGTGGTTAAGCACACCCCTCTCTGGAGTCCGTCCGTCAGACGTGCTCCCCAAAACCTGCAAAACCGAACAGAGACTCAAAACCGCAATTTCCCACAACTCCTATATTTGCTGCACCAAATAAAGCGTGCATAACAAAGAAACTCTTCGAGCTGTGCTATCACCTTAATTTAATACACACCGCAAAAGGAGGAGTTAACGATAACAGTGTGCTGTTAGCAGTACTCAAAGCGCAACAGAAGACTAGGAAGACCGAAGAAAATCAAGAACTATAAACCCAGCAAAATATATTTGTCCTTACTGGAAGTGATTCGAGAGCTTGAGAAGAAAGCAAATCATTTGAAGTGAAAAAGAAGTGGAATCATTTGTTTTAAACAAAGTGATGATAGTAAAATAAGCACACAGGGCAAGTTTGGAATCACCATCACAAACGTATCACTATCCTTCAAAGTTGTTTTAAAAAAACATGGACTTTGTTTAAATCAAAGCCAAAGGCAAATTCACTGGCTTCAGAGGGAACGCAGCTCAGCAGCCCGTCACCTGAGGAGTCACTGTCAAATAATTTGCAGTTGGAAAACAAACAGCACCATCAATTCTGTTCTTCAAACAGCCTCTGGAAGGTGCTTAGTGCAACAATTGGAGCCACAGGACGTGAGAAACTGCCCGATTCGCTGCATAAAGGCGGTAGAAGCGGACAAGAAACTCTAAACCTGTTACAAATCAGTTCTAATATTTCACAAACACTTCTGCCACGCAGGCTGGTCTAGCAGAACTCACTGAGAAAGGCTGCTCTGCTCTCAAAGAAGCTTTAAAGCCGCTCTGCTGAAAGACCCGCACACCGCTACCTGGTAACGCATCTCCTTGGACCACGTTTCGGAGGGAAAGGAATTACCCTGCTGCAGCCGCAGCCGCGTCAGCTCAAGCCTGAGCTGTTCATTTTCTTTTTCATATTCGGTGGTGACAGCATCCCGTTCCTCAGTCAGGTTACGGACGTGGCCCACATAGCTTTCCACCTAGAAATAAAGAAAATATCGCTGTACCCGAACACGCTTATCAACGCCTGGCCAGCGAGTTGTTGGCACAAATAGCTCTCAACCCCCAGATATTTACAGGGGGACCTCAGACACGGGGCGGACACTTCTTCTTCGTGCCTTTGTAACACCTGGGGGTGTTAAAAACTTGGCTGAAAGGTCTGGAAGGTGGGAGGGGATGGGGGGGGGACACTCTCAGCCCCGGCTCTGTGGGAGACGCTGGGTGCTTTCTGGTGCCCGGGTGTGAGGAACGGGGCCGCACACCGGGAGCTCCGGAGGGCAGGAGGAGAGCAGCGTTCAGCGGTGAAGCCCCGTCAGCCCGCTGCTGCAGCGGGGTGGGGAAACGGGGGCGTCTGGGCGCGCAGGGGTTAAAAACCGAAGGGCTAACTCCGGCCCCCTTCTCCCTCCCGGCCCTTACGTCTCTCATCTCCTCAGCCCGNCTCCCGCAGCTCCTTCAGGCGGGGCTGCCGGCAGAGCCCCGGGCCGGGCCGGAGGGGACCCACAGGGACCATCGAGTGCAGCTCCCGGGCCCGCACAGCACCAGCCGAATCAGAGCACTGGGCTGGGAGCGTTGTCCAGACGCTTCTCGAACTCAGCCAAGCTCGGTGATGCGGCCACTTCCCTGGGGAGCCTGTTCCAGCGCCCNAGCCGCGTCAGCTCAAGCCTGAGCTGTTCATTTTCTTTTTCATATTCGGTGGTGACAGCATCCCGTTCCTCAGTCAGGTTACGGACGTGGCCCACATAGCTTTCCACCTAGAAATAAAGAAAATATCGCTGTACCCGAACACGCTTATCAACGCCTGGCCAGCGAGTTGTTGGCACAAATAGCTCTCAACCCCCAGATATTTACAGGGGGACCTCAGACACGGGGCGGACACTTCTTCTTCGTGCCTTTGTAACACCTGGGGGTGTTAAAAACTTGGCTGAAAGGTCTGGAAGGTGGGAGGGGATGGGACACTCTCAGCCCCGGCTCTGTGGGAGACGCTGGGTGCTTTCTGGTGCCCGGGTGTGAGGAACGGGGCCGCACACCGGGAGCTCCGGAGGGCAGGAGGAGAGCAGCGTTCAGCGGTGAAGCCCCGTCAGCCCGCTGCTGCAGCGGGGTGGGGAAACGGGGGCGTCTGGGCGCGCAGGGGTTAAAAACCGAAGGGCTAACTCCGGCCCCCTTCTCCCTCCCGGCCCTTACGTCTCTCATCTCCTCAGCCCGCCGCCGCTCCAGGTCGCCCAGCCGGGCCTCGGCGCGTCGCAGCAGCCGCCAGGCCAGGCCCAGCTGCTCCTCGGCCGGGGCGGCGGGGTCGGCGCCCTCCGCCCGCAACCAGCGGCGGACGGTCTCTGCCGGCACCGGGGCCTCCGCCTGCGCGGGGGGGAGGAACCGAGAGAAACCGTGAGCGCGGGGAGGGGGGCCCGGCGTGGGCTGGGAGCGTTGTCCAGACGCTTCTCGAACTCAGCCAAGCTCGGTGCTGCGGCCACTTCCCTGGGGAGCCTGTTCCAGCGCCCGCCCTCCCTCCGGGTGAAGGGCCTTTTCCTGACATCCAACCTGAACCTCCCCCCGCTCCCTCGGGTCCTGTCACCGCTCCCCGGAGGCAGGAGAGCAGCGCCTGCCCCTCCTCAGGAAGCTGTAGGCCGCATGAGGCCTCCCCTCAGTCTCCTCTTCTCTAGGCCGAACAAGCCAGGGGACTTCAGGCTCCCCTCACAGCCTTCCCCTCTAGACCCTGCACCATCTCTGTTGCCCTCCTTTGGACACTCNGAGGCCCCTCCGCCCTCGATGGAATCGACAGCTCCTCCCAATTTGGTGTCATCTGCAAACTTGCTCACGACACCTTCTAGTCCTACATCCAAGTCATTTGTGAAAACATTAAAAAGCACTGAGCCTAAAACGGAGCCCTGGGGAACCNCGCGGTACTCAAGGTGAGGCCGCACCAGCGTGGTGCAGAGTGGGACAATCCCGTCCCTAGACCGGCAATGCCGGGCTGGATGCACCCCAGGGTACGGCTGGCCTTCCCGGCAGCCTGGGCACGCTGCTGACTCATGTCCAACTTGCTGGGGACCACGACCCCCAAGTCCCTTCCAGCACGGCTGGTCTCCAGCGTCCCATCGCCCAGGCTGTACGTACAGCCAGGGTTGCCCCTTCCCAGGTGCAGAATCCAGCACTTGCCCTGGTTAAACTCATGCGGTGGGTGATTGCCTGGTTCTCCAATCCGTCCAGATCTCTCTGCGAGGCCCCTCCGCCCTCGATGGAATCGACAGCTCCTCCCAATTTGGTGTCATCTGCAAACTTGCTCACGACACCTTCTAGTCCTACATCCAAGTCATTTGTGAAAACATTAAAAAGCACTGAGCCTAAAACGGAGCCCTGGGGAACCCCACTAGTGACTGGCCACCAGCCTGATGTAACCCCATTTACCATAAATGTCCCGTTCCTGCCATAAAAGCCATAAAACCGGTGGCATTCAGGGCTCCCCTGTCTTCAACTCCATTCCACAATCAAAGGATCAACCAAAACACTGCTGCTGGCTGCAAAAACTAGCAAAACAGGCTGAAGGTTTTTCCAGTTTTCTTCCAAAACCCAAGCGGAGTTTTCCCCACATAAAACAGTAAAAACGTGAACGCGGGACGGAGAAACTGCAAGAGACAAGGTAGGCTTTGCCCTGCAGAGCTGACTCGCCAGCTGAAGGCGCTGCACAAGAGGATGAGGAAAGGAGAAGGCAACAGCGTGGAGAAAAGGGATGTCACGGTGCACAGTGAGGACCTTCGACGGAGCAGAGACTGGGCTCCTCAGAAAATGAGGTATGGGTGGTCCCGGATCTGCAGGAGCCGCTTCCCACTTATGGTACCGCAACCAGCTGGTGCCCAAATGCTGCCAGCGCTAGAGGGGTTGGTGGGGTAGCAGCTCCTGAGGTCTTTGTTCAATGCCCCGCGCGAAACAGGACCGGCACCGCATCAAGGCGGCTGCGGCTTCATTTGAGTTTTAAAAGTCTCCCCCAGCCAGGGCTCCGCACCCTGCTGAAGGAGGGGGAGCAGCAGGGAAGCCCACAGCACTTCCCACATCTACAAACAGTCTCCACTTCTCTCTCCACCTTCTGCAAATACCAGTCCCGGACATGTAGTTGGTCATTTTTCTCCTCAGTGACTTGCTGGATCTCAGCACTCCTGACAAATCGGAACACTGTAACAGCCCTTCAGCGCTCAGTGCTCACTGCTGAGCCCTTCCTCACCCTCTTTTCTCACTCTTCTGGGTTTCCTCACTTTATGAGCACACCTAATATTCGGGTGATGTCATTACAAAAGCACTGTTGCCTTCTTGAATGCTCAGTGGTTTTAAAAAGAGCAAAGTCTCACCTCTGGAAAGGCTTCAAGTGCGAGAACCACGTTCTTGTGCATTACTGTCTTTCTTTACCGACTTCCAGTGAATTTATTTAACATAAACAGACACACAGTGGACAGCAGCAGAGCTGCAGTTAAGGGGTTCCCCCCCCAGAATTGCACACTTTGCTTCTTGCAAGCACAAGAAATATATATGCTTCTAAGTTGGTAATCCTTTAGAGAAAACCAGGAGCATCCCGGTTCTAACTGGCTCTGTTTTAATCCCATCCACGAGGCAGCTCTCCTCCCAGGGCTGATTGCTGCCACCTCACCCGCTCTCCCCTCCCACCCTCACTGCCGCCTCCTTCTCCCACCTCAGCCCCCAGCCACGCTCACGAGGCCACCGCCTGCGCTCCATGTCTCCTACGGACACTCAAGATGGAAGGAAAACCTTTGTAAAACAGCTGTTTTAGGGACGCTGCTACAGTACTGATTTTTTAACCATGTTTCTGAGCAGAGTTCTTGTAGCACTGATCTCTCCCAGAGCAGACGCTCTCTCCAAAGCTGTTCCCACCTCGTTTCTCCTTCAGCCTCTGCCACATTTATTTCACCATCCACTCTCAACACCAGCCGATTGCCAGCTCTGCTGGTCCAGTACAGAACATCTGATTTTCTGCAAAGCACCATTCCTTCCATCCAACATTTCAAAAAAAACTTTGAAGAGGCAGATTCAAGAAAATCTTTTATATACAGACATATATACCATTTTCTCCACCTCCTGGTTCTCCCAGCCCCTGTGACAGAAATAAAGCAATATATCCTTTCCTTCATTAGACACTAGAACAAATATCATCCTTTGGAATGTTTTCACTTCAGTGTATTTTTCTTTTTCAAAGCAAGCAACAATAACCATTTACCGAGCTGTAGGGAAGTTACACGGTTTTGGACGGCAGCCTTTCCCACAGCATTTTGCTGAGCATTGTTTTATTTACCTGGGACAGAATTGCTCCAGTTCCACTCCCTCTCTAGTACAATTTCCCTTGTTTCGTTCAGAGCCGGTCCTCAGACTTTCTTCTCTATAAACGCAGTATGTTGGCCCTGAAGATAGCTCACTATTTTCTCCTCTATTTCCATGCCTTGTGCTACTTCCTCATCAGAAAGAGATAACGGAGTCTGTGAGTCTTTGGTTACGATAATAACAGAGGTTCTCCGTGACTCCAGGATATTTGCAACCACCACCTGGTGACGATATTTCTCCAGAGCCTGCCGTGATTTATCGATTAAGATCAAGGGATCCGTCTCCAGTTTAAATGAAATAACAAATGCCTCCGGGGCCCATTCTTTGACGAGAGGAGACAGCATTTTTGGCACCATCTTCATTGTGATCTGCAGAGAAAAGTTTCAGTATAAACATTATCATGAGTTTTAGTAAGAGATACAGGGGGGAGCTAGGGAAATTCCAGCTTCACTTCACGTTATATTTACACTGGGACGTTTTCCAAGGCAGTATTTGGTCAGATCTCACCAAACAAGGTTAAAATGTCACTGGCATGCACTGTAAAGTTAAATTAAATTATCAGTCTGGTATTAACAAGAAGCAGGGTGTTCTGAAGCAATGAAGCAGGCCCACAGTAACTGCATAAATATTTTGTTATTTAAGAGCTAAAACTCACTCTGGGAACATAAACATAAGCAGAGGAACATTAAAAAAAAAAAAGAATTATAACTGCTAAAGTCTGAGTTTTCAGGTCTCCAAAATCCAGGCAGTTATTAAACCTTAACCCTTCTGTCTATCAACTCTTTAAGCACAAATATGCCAAAGCATGGCAGGGAAAAGTAGGAGTCCCTGTTCTTCCGCTTCTTAACCTCTGGGTCTGTCACTGGGAATCAGGTCTGGCCTCATTTTTCCCAGGCTAAGGATAAACAATTAAGCCTAACAACTTCTTAAAAGCTAATTAAACTAAACAAATTGGGTATTTGTTATACACAGAGCTCTAGATCCACCTGCTCCCGTAGCTGAAAGGGACCTGGGTGTGAGACACGCACTACACCTTCGGGCTATTGGCAGCGCTAAGCGGAAAGAAGAAAACAACTCCAGCAGCAACTGTTCTTCAGCTGAGACCCATCATCTCCGTCCTGTTAGCACTGACAGCAGTAAAGGGATATTTCCACGGGATTCCGCGCCTGTGGAAATCCACCCTTCGTTCCCACAGGCTTTTTTGGCCAGCCAGCCGTTGCTCTGCCACCTTCCTCAGGTTTTATTCATGGCCAGTCCCCAGGCAGCCACGATCCCGGCAGGATGCTGGGCAGGGACCGGGGCCATGCCCGGGGGTGCCTCACCTGCAGGGGCCCCTCCGAGGACTGGATCTTGTGCTCAGGCATCTCTGAGGCAGGGATGTAGAAATCCGACACGGCGGCTGCCAGGTAAAACATGACGCTGGAACCTGCGAGAAACACAACCGCTGTCACCCACCGCAGCTGGCCCCACACACCGGGGTCACACACGGCCCCCCACCACGGCCGCCTCGTCTCCTCACAGCAAGCCCCGGGGGCACCCAGGGACCCCCCCGACTCTCACACTGAGGTGCTGGAGCCCCCACGGGGACACTCGTCCCCTCGTGCCTGAGCCCCACGGGCCCTGGGGCAACCTTGTCCCCTCACGCTGGGGCCGCAGGAGGGTCGGTCACCCTGTCCCCTCACACCCGGGC
>VXBL01008203.1:0-17006 GCA_013400195.1 Aramus guarauna
GCTGGGCCTAAACCACATCACAAACTCTTACAGGAGGAGACTGAAAACAAGCGATCCCCTCCCAGGCCATAGAAGCATCCCCTTCCTGGGAATGCTGAGACTTGTGTTAGTGTCCCAGAAGTACAGTCAGGCGTATATCCTCAAGGTGATACCTAACCTGCATAAGGGACAAATTGTCTGTAGACCAGGAGAAAAATAATCTCTCCTGTGCCCTTTCATTCAGTTTCTGGTAACTGTTTGTAATGTAATGCAAATTTATGAGGCTTTTCGCTCTTCAGCTAGCACAGACTAGAGTAGTGCCATTGACTTCAGCAGAGCAGTACCAGTTGGCACCAGCTGAAGATATCATCCTTCAGCTATGGTATTCTTGCTTCCTACAGACATTATGGGGTCAGTGTACGGGAGGGGGGATATTCTGCTTTGATGCTGTGCTGCAGATTGCCTGGCTTACAAGACACACCTTGGCTTGTAAGCCCCTGTGTCAGGCTGCTACGTGGCAAGTTTGTAGTCTGGTGGCCTGGCAGCTACACTGAAGAGGTACAGGGTAGCACTGAAGAGCCTTGCTTCACTTGCTACAGCCTGAGGTCCTTTTGGCTCGGATGGCTTAAAAGATAACCCCAGGGAAGGCTGTGAAATTGGAAATCCCATGAACTTGCCACCAGGCAAGGAGTTCAACTGATAGCAAGAAGGATTATCTTTAAGACTGCCCTTGTCTGGTGGGTTGCATAGTTAGGTGGGAGAGCGCCCAAGTGTTTGTTTTGCCTTGTGAACTTCCCAGCCTGTGGAAGGATGTCCAGAGGCCGAGGGGTTACAAATACAAAATGTGGGTGGTTGATGCCTCCTGTCCTCTCCAAGGAGTGTCTTTCTTTAAACTGTCTATCTTTAACTTTGCCAGGAGAAGGAACTGAGCACTGATGAACCCCAAATAGGCTTTCTGGGCATTTCAAAGAAATGTATTCTGCTACTTCTTGCTGAAATTTATTTTACACTGCTGTGTGCAACAAATATGGTCCTGTTTGGGCAGCTGCCACAGGGACACATCATGGCTCTGGTTTCCTTGTTGCAACACAGCTTAGCCATCCATCTTGCCTTGATGAGGAGTCCCTGCACAGCAGAGAAGTGGTGGAGAGGCAATGTGCAGCTCCAAGGGCAAGCGGGCACTGCTGCCGCCCTGCTCAGGGACATGGGCAGTCCCGATGAGTATCCCTTACTTCTGGTGTTGTACTGCACTGCTAGTGCAGGTCTAGTTTGCTGTTTCAGCCGCTACAGCTGTCCACATGTCCTCTTTTCTCTTGAATATCCGTAACTGGCTTATTTTCCCCACCCTTACTTATGCCCTTAAAATGTGTCAGTGAATAATTATGGAGTATAAATATCATCCAAGTTTTTTCTGCATGGGGAAGGTCAATACTCCATTTCAGTACTAGAGTACTTTGTTCATCTAGCTTGGCTGTTTCCTTGAAGGCGTACAGTAACCTAAGTATCCCAAAGGGAAGGGTTCAAATACAAGGTTATGTAGGCTTTTCCAGCTGATATTCTCGTGTGGGGTGGGCTTTTTTGGTGTTCATGGTTTTTTTTTTTTTTTTTTTTTTTGTTTTGTTTTGTTTTGTTTTTTTCTTTTCTTTTCTTGGACATGGTGAAAATAGGAAGGGATGCAGAAGTAACTTTGCTAAGCCTGTGCCATGTGTTATTTCTGGCTTGCTGCTCTGGGCTTTAAGGAACTGTCACAGGATCCTCTTATTTTGAGAACTATTTGCAATGATTCTTATTTTAGCTTATTCATTGTTGCTTGTGCTGGGTTTCGCAGTTGGGTCAGTAATGGAAAAGTTAATATGAATCTCAGTTGTGAAAAACCACTGAGATGTACCTTCCCTCAAACTGGGATAAGGAAAGCTGTCTTGGTTTGGTTTTGGACCAAAAAAGTAGGATCCTACTGGCTAACAGCTGTTGCTTAGGAAAAGAGTTCTAGGAAACGAAGTATAACATTAAAGGATGGGTTATCTGCTTCCAACGCTCAACAGGGAAAGACTTCCTAAGCCACAAACTCTGATTCATCATTTGATCCCTGTGATTTGATTCATCCCTGTGACGGACCAGCCCTTCATTAATTTGACTGACTCCTTTTTGACAGTGACCTGTGCTGAGGCCTTCCAGTTATGTGCTTTAAAGGCAACTGCCTGAGATTCTCATTGACTGCTCCCAGCCTTTACAATGGGAGAAATGATGAATACTTATTTCTTATTTACCTTCTCATCTACTATTTTTGATATGGTAGATGCTCCTCATATTTTTTCTTTGATTTTTCTAAGATTGGAAATTTCCTCCCCTTGCAGAGAAGTTGCTCCCTACCTCTAGTCACCATTTTATCTCTTTTACCTCTTTTACTATTGTTAAAAATTTCACTGGTTTTGATAGACTGGCTGAGAGCACAGACCATATTCAAGACTAAAATGTGCTTTGTATTTATGATTGCACAATGATGTTTGTTTTGGGTTTTTTTGTGGGGTTTTTTGTTGTTGTTTGTTTGGGTTTTTTAACCCATTTCCTGTGATTCTTTCACTTTTTTGATATCCTAGATTGGCTTGTTTCCCTCTTAAAAAAACAATTTTAAAGAAAATTTTGTTACTGAACCTCGTTGATATGTTTTCCTTAAGTAAGAATTTATCTTCAGCAGATGCTTTCATCTTTCAAATAGTCTTAACGTGACATACTGTGTTGCTTTTATAGCCTAATCTAATTTGCCACTTCCTAAGCACAGAATCAAAATTCAGTATTGCTAGGCTTTAGTTTTCCAGTTTACTTACATCACAATGCTTTGGTTGTTTTGTTGTTCAGGCCGTATGTGCTTCACTGTTCCTGCACTCAGTATTGCAGGTTTCATAATACGGGCACTTTGCATACCTATGTGTCTGTGTGACAAACTCTGACAAACGTGCCTCAGTGCGTATTATCATATAACTGTTATAAAACATTGGACTTGTTGCATGTGACCTAGTACTTGAACCAAACAATGAAAAGCATTATTATTGATAATTTTTCTCAGAAGCCCTTCCTATTCTGTTCCAGGAACTAGCTATAAGGGGCTTTCCAGCAACAGTGCATAGTCCTTTATATTATAATTTCCTCCTGTGCCTTGGGTATATTATTTGTAAAATTACATGTCAGATCTGCCCAAGCATCACTAAGCTTTGTATTGAAACGATGTACAGTATCAGCCAATAAATGTGCTCTTTAATTACCATTTCCTTTTTTAGGGGGGAGGAAATGGAGCCAGGGGGGGAAAAGGAAGTTTGTTCTTTGAGTGTCCAGCTCAATTAATTTTCTTTATGTTCTCCAAGGTCCGTAAGACACTTAAGAGGTGTTGTGATGTCTTGCTTATCTGAACCATCTATTAAATGTTGGCAGCCTGAGTCACAAAACGTCCCTGGTGTAGACCAAGGCTCTGATCACACAGACGAGCACATGTGGACTTCAGAGGCTCAGTCCAAGTTTGGTTCCCTGCCTGCCTGCAGCCTGCTCCTCCCCCAAGCACCCTTCGGTGGGCTCAGACTTTCACGTGGTTTGCTCTCTCCCTCCCTGGCGCTCCAGATAAAGCTTGTCAGGGTGCAAAGCTAATAAAGCTAATAAAGGAAGACCTTGGCCACCCATCACAGTTACAGGCTAAAGAATCCTGTATTGTTGGAGAACTGGTCCGTTTTTATAAAAATGATAAACAAATTGCTACGGAACAAACCCAGCAATGTTTCTATTTTTAAGGAATCTTTTAAGGGATCCTCACTCTATCTTCCGTGTGTGTCAAACAAAAAAAGTGTGAATCAAAGCTACCTTTAGATTTGCAAGAGGAAGTTACCAAATGAAGTGACTTATTTGGGGCTCAGTCACCGAAAGGATTCAAACTGGGAAGAAGACAAAAGACCATGGTGATAGGAGATCTTATTCCCCGTATCATGAGTAATACTCAGATTCCTGTAATGAAAGGTTTTGAGAACATCTCTCTGTGATCACTGATGCCCAGGTTCCCAGAGGTATGCAGGACCTGCCGAGACGTGGCAGCTGGACCCAAGAGGAGAGATTGATTCCCAGCCAACACTATTCCTGTCTTCATACAAAACCAGCAGCAGAAGTGAGACTAAGAGAAAAACAAGAATCATCTTGTCTGTTGTCTCTGCCACATTTCTGCTTGTTGTTCAGCTGTAACTTCAACCTTGAAGGCAGTTTCATGTGAAAGGTTTTTAGCCCTTCTCTGTAGAGTCATGTCAGGTTTAGACTGGCTAAAACCACGGCCTGCAGATTTCATCAGGGTCACAGACTCCATGCTCACTGGTTCCTCTGACTAGGGGTTCCCAGCTTTTGCTGTTGCACCCTCTAATGCAAAAATGCCAAAGAAACAGTTCTTAAAGATTCAACTTGCATATTTTTTCCCCATAGATGTTACTCCTTTGTGAATGCAGAGGCTGAAGGGGGGATACATCGTTGTCCTGCACTTTATTGCAGCAGCAGGGATTGCTAGGATTGCCCCACGCTGGAGGGGCACACATCTGTGGGGCACAGCAAAGGCCGTAACTGTAGTGGACGCCAACTTTCTGCACACGTGAGGCATTTTCTTGTACGTTGCCCGGGATCTTCCCAGCTGCTGTCAGGTGTGGCCTTGCATTGCCGTGAATGTGAGCAGGGCAAACCCTGCTGGAGAAAAGGCAGGAGCATGTGGCTGAGAAGATCCTGATGGAAAGTATTCATTTCAAATTCTTGTTCTCTGGCTTTTCACGCAGAAAGAAATCACTTGGCCTGTGTTTCTTTCCTTCTGTCACTTGGTAGCTGTAGTGCACCTCTATAGCATTTTAACGTGCAGATGTTGGGAAGAGTTCATACAAGACAAAGGAAGTATGGCTAACAATTTATTACTTGTATTATTTGTAACTACTCAACCTAAGCCTAAATTGTCTCAAAAATAATCCATCGCCATTCAGCAAGTATCAGCATATTCATCTGTAGAAGTCACATGTGAAACTGCCTGCAGGAAGAAATGATGATATTACAATGTGGGTGGTTTTTAATTTTTTTTCTTTTTTGTTTTCTAAGAACTGTCTTCAGGGATTATACTCAGTCGTTCTCAGAATTGCTTGTGCATAAGGCAGACACGCTATTTGGGGAGTCTCAGGAGGCATATTTTTATTGTTTTGTATTGTTTTTCTTGGTTAAAGTAAGGACCCGATTCTGTGAACTAGTGGCAAAACATGATTTACAAGGAAATGTGTTGCCTCCTAACTCCTTTGTTATTACTAGTAGCTATTGCAAATGTGAGGCATGGGACATTGCAAGTAAAGTAAGATGTCATCTGCTCTGTATTTTTTGACCAGTGCTGCACTTATGCCCATGAAGCTTGTGCCCACCTCTGTAAACAAATATGTGCATGATTAACTTGTTACCATGTGTTGTTCCAGAGGGTACATCTATAAATGTTTGCAAATTCTAGGACCGAATGTATAGATCTAACAGAATGTGACAAAATTCAAATGTGTTTGTACCTGTGGGAAAAAATTGGGTCATTACTAGCTCTGAATATTTTTTTCATCTTTCTCCTTTAAAGTAATTTTCAGGAAAAACTACTATGTGGCTCCGTGGTCTTTGAGGTATGGAGCATCCTACTATTCCTCTTTAACAATAGTCTTTCAAATAAATATGCTGCCTATTGGCTCAGCCAGTGAGATTTGTCACACATACACATGAAAAATGTATTTCAAAGACTTATCTGTCATGTAAGTTTTTAAAACTATTTCCCCTCATTGTAACTTTCTGGCAATTAAAGCTACTGATTTACACGATAGCAATTTAATCTATTGTCTTGAGAATCAGACGGATGTGACGTTTGGTCTTTATCTTTCCTTTTAAATTAACAAGAGTTCCTGGCTTGTACAAAAACAAGAAATTTCAGACCAAAGCCATTCCAGTCCTGTCTTCTGAAGGAACGTGGGAACAATGGTGTTGTAAGTTATAACTGGAAGAGCTACTTATTCGTGTGCAAGAGGAATCTCGCACAGAAGAAGGTACGTTCATTTCTAATTAAGCCAGTGAAAAAATTATAGAGGATTATATACTAGCAGATCTTACTTGATTGTATTCTGATTTGTTAGTGGTGCCTGCTCTATCAGAATACAGTGAAACTTCAAATCTGCAGCTTAGGACAAAATGTGAGGTGGAAGGGGGCTGAAGAGAAGGGTTTTATACCCTTTTCTCTTTGCCTGCTTTGTAAAACTGAAGGATTAACAAAGAAAAGCAATATCTGATTCAGTCACAATAACACAGTGCATGCACTAAAAATACACTAGCAAGTGTGTAATCTGAGCATAATGCCTATTGTTTTCTTTACCATTACTTTGTAGTTGCATTCCCATGCAGTTGCCACTTAGCTATCTTGTAGCAGTAATGGCCTTATGTCAGACTGGTATTTGCAACATTATATTAGGCTGAGTTTTATAATACATCTTTCTTTTCCCATCCCTTGTAAATAAGGCAAACTCAGTGTTTATTTATGTGGCTGTGAATTGGATCTCCATAATTGACATCAATAAGAAGTGCACGTCTGTAAACTGAAATCAGAATTTGTCTCTGCAAAATGTATTCTAGTCTTTAATTGGAAGGTACTTTTAGGGTAAGGTGTGTCTGGTCTCCAGGAATTAATATATTAAATATGGTAAATTTAAGCCTCTCTAGTTACTTATATGATCACTGAAATTAACTCACTTAAATGGAGCTCCCTTTAGCTTTCATCCATTAACAGCTAATGTCTTGCCACAGAACGAATCTGTAGTTCACCATCTGCATGACACTCATATCCTATTATTATTTTTAAAGCCCTGGCAGTACAGAAGGTAGCTTATCGACATATGGAGAGCAAAGGCTGACATTTTGGTTGTGGAAAGCAGGAGGCAATGATAAAACTGATTTTGGTGAATGGAAGTTTTCACCCTGGCTCTCTAATCTCTGCACAATTTCCTCCCTTTACGTCTTGCACCTTACCGCAAGCATATTACCACCCTGAAATCAGTGGATTATAAGCATGTGGTTATAATGGTCTGCCAGCTTGTTGGCATTTCCTTCGTGGATGTTTGGGCAGGATGCAAGTCTTGTGCAGTGGAAATGACTTCTGCTGGAGCCAAGTTGGCCGATCTGGTCTGGTGTGCTGCTTCGTGTCAGGTTGTCTGATAAATAATGCTGCATATTGAAGGGCTTTGTGTGTGCAATGTATTAACTTGGATAAATTGGAATACATGTGTATGTTGGACTGTGTTTCCTGTGGGGGTAGCCCACATTTCCCTGCAATGAGAAGTGCAAATGGGAATGAAGAATAGTTATTCTCCTAGATTACCTACTTAAAGAAGCATGGGTGGATAACTGCATTACTGTGAAAGTCTGCATGGATTATGGCTTTCTGAAATGTTGTAGAACCTCAAAAATAACTTCATAAAGAAAGGATAGAAAATGTTGAAGAGTTGTGAAACAGACTAAACACTCCAGACTAAGGATATTCTAGTATCTCTCCTTCAGGCAATAATCTCACCGTGCTGGAGATGTCGATAAAGTTACTTCTTTTAGCTCTTTACCTTGCAACAAGCACTGTGTTGAGTCACAAAGACTCCCTGAAGTCAGTGATGTTTGGCTGAATAAACTATAGGCCTTTGCTACTGCCCTAGTGATTTTAATGGGATCGCAGGCAGGCACAAATAAATGAATGCATGGAATTCCTCAAAGGGTCAGGACTGAAATAACCTATGCAAGGTTTGGGCCAGCAGAAATAAAGCAAAGAAGCCTTTTCACTAATGTGTATAATTAAAAAAAATCTATGCGTAATCCTATGGACTGTCATGCCAGCCATACAGTCTGCCTAGAAGCTGGAGCTAAAGGTCCAGGACACACAATGATCAATGGTGATGATACATTCCAGCAGATAAATTCCTGAACTACAAAAATGATTGTTTTACATTGCAAGTTATGTTGTGTTTTGATATCCAGGCTCATCAGGTTCTTTGCTTCAGGAGTCATCAGTTTCCCGTTGCAGCCTTTTTGGGAATCATCACATCAAAACATTTGATGGTTCTTTCTACAATTTTGCTGGGGACTGCAGTTACCTCCTTGCTGGGGACTGTCACAAGCACTCCTTCACACTCTTAGGTGAGTCTGAGCAAGATACTGAGAAGTAACAAATGCAAAATATTGTGGGGATGTGGCTTTGCCCTTGTGCTGGGTTCCATCACTGAGAAGAAAAGTTGAATAGTTGCCCTTTGTCAGATAGGACGGACCACTGCGTAAAAGGATAATGTGTTTATTTTTGTTTGGTTGGGTTTTTTTGTTGTTGGTTGTTTTTGTTGTTGTTGGAGTTTGTGTGTGTGTTTTTTTGAGTTTGGGGTTTGGTGGTTTTTTTTGTTGTTTTTTTTTTTTAATTAGGATTACTTTTGAGGAAAGTTTGTCACTCTGGCTTCTGTTATCCCTTGGTAATATAGCTCACGCATAACTAAGCTGCCAAGGAATGGAGATTTTCTTACTGGCCCTTTTAAAGAGGGAACGTGAGACCTTTTTTAATTTTGAATTTGCTAGCAAAATGTGGCTGTTAAAGCTGAGTACAGGAATAGGAACAACATGACCCTGTACAACTAATTTTATCTGTATGCTAAATTTCTCCTAGTAAGAAAAATCCCATTCTGCAGGACAAAAGGCCTTTGAATTAGTATGAGCCTCTGCAGCATTATTCTTGGGGACGGGCAAGAGATGATATNTCCAGACTAAGGATATTCTAGTATCTCTCCTTCTTATTTTTGACAGATGCTCCTCTTGGCAGTGCTGCTAACAAACCTGCTGGTGGCCCCAATAATATCAGGTAGGAAAACATGTTTATCCTCTGATGTCTAGGAACTATAATATGTTTTTGCTGTTTCTTCTGTGAGATCCCATCCCCCCCGCCNTAAAGCAAAGAAGCCTTTTCACTAATGTGTATAATTAAAAAAAATCTATGCGTAATCCTATGGACTGTCATGCCAGCCATACAGTCTGCCTAGAAGCTGGAGCTAAAGGTCCAGGACACACAATGATCAATGGTGATGATACATTCCAGCAGATAAATTCCTGAACTACAAAAATGATTGTTTTACATTGCAAGTTATGTTGTGTTTTGATATCCAGGCTCATCAGGTTCTTTGCTTCAGGAGTCATCAGTTTCCCGTTGCAGCCTTTTTGGGAATCATCACATCAAAACATTTGATGGTTCTTTCTACAATTTTGCTGGGGACTGCAGTTACCTCCTTGCTGGGGACTGTCACAAGCACTCCTTCACACTCTTAGGTGAGTCTGAGCAAGATACTGAGAAGTAACAAATGCAAAATATTGTGGGGATGTGGCTTTGCCCTTGTGCTGGGTTCCATCACTGAGAAGAAAAGTTGAATAGTTGCCCTTTGTCAGATAGGACGGACCACTGCGTAAAAGGATAATGTGTTTATTTTTGTTTGGTTGGGTTTTTTTGTTGTTGGTTGTTTTTGTTGTTGTTGGAGTTTGTGTGTGTGTTTTTTTGAGTTTGGGGTTTGGTGGTTTTTTTTGTTGTTTTTTTTTTTTAATTAGGATTACTTTTGAGGAAAGTTTGTCACTCTGGCTTCTGTTATCCCTTGGTAATATAGCTCACGCATAACTAAGCTGCCAAGGAATGGAGATTTTCTTACTGGCCCTTTTAAAGAGGGAACGTGAGACCTTTTTTAATTTTGAATTTGCTAGCAAAATGTGGCTGTTAAAGCTGAGTACAGGAATAGGAACAACATGACCCTGTACAACTAATTTTATCTGTATGCTAAATTTCTCCTAGTAAGAAAAATCCCATTCTGCAGGACAAAAGGCCTTTGAATGAGTATGAGCCTCTGCAGCATTATTCTTGGGGACGGGCAAGAGATGATATGAGAACCAAAGCTGTATATTACTTTCATACCAAACTCTTTTGGTAGATATTTTTATATTCACTAATAACTGTTCTATGTTAGTCATAGTTTAAGATGACTCTTTACTGACTACAAGTAAATTGAAATAAACTGATTCCATTGCTCTGAAAAGGAACCATATACTAATTTAAATAATTTTCTTCTTCAACTTGAACAACTTGGTACAAAGTTTTCATATGTAGAAGAACCCACCAGAATATGTGAAGTATGAATTGATTGCAGTATTTTGTGATCAATTAAATTTAAAAAACTCTGAACCACAGTCAGCCGACAGTTTATTGTTGGCACGTAAGCATGGCATAATCTATTTTTTATTTCTGTCTTGGTATATGTGTGGGGGTTTGTTTTGGTTTTGGATACCTGGCTGTGAAGTGCAATCTGCATTGTTGAGTAAAGTGTCTAGGTCTGGGCAGAGCTGGCAACCTTGGAACAGGAGGTCCAGATTGGGGAGCCATTGCACAAGGAGCTGCAGTAAGGTCAAAGATAGACAGTGGGCAAAAGCAGAGAAAGGACTATGTCTGAACACCCCCACCCTCTTCTCACCCCACCTTAGGCTCTCTCAGAGAACAACAACAGATTCTCCATCTCTATGTGCTGCTCCTTTTGAAAAAATTAAAAAAATTCAGAGTGAGTTGTTCCCTGCCCCTGCCAAGTTGGATAGTGAATATTGGCATCCACCCCTTAAAGACCAGTTGAGATGGTTAGAGGGCTTATCAAGAATGAAGATATCCAGGCTCAGTTCTTCCATCAGTTCAATGGATTCAACCCCCTTCTCTTACCACTGAGCCAGGGGTTGCTCTTGGGAGGAAACTAGGAAGGGAAAGAGCAAGGCAGATTGATGGTCATATCTCCTGTGGAAACTCCTCCATTGTGTGTGGTAGGATGTAGAATTCACTGGCTAGAGACAGTAATGGAGAGAGCATGAGTCCACAGCCAGTTCCAGGTCATGTACCTGCTGGTGGTTGATGCCAGCCCTCATCCTGAGACTATCTGTCCATTTCACGTTAAACTATGGGATGAAATAGATGAATGGCTCTTGAAGATGTTAGATGATACGCTCCCAACCATGCAATGTGTACTTACAAGTTGTCCTCCTGAGTCCCAGAACTAACAATGCTTGCTTATGTCTCATCTCTTCAGGTGACTACCAGGATGGAGAGAAAATTGGTTTCTCTGTGTATCTTGGAGAATATTTCAATCTTCGCTTCTCTTTAGATGGCAGTGTGATGCAGGAAGACAAAAGGTACTTGTGGGAACAAGTATTCCAGCAGAACCCCCCCCCAATGTTTTTGTGTGTCATATTCTGAGAAATTCTTGTTTTTCTTCACAGGGTTTCCATGCCTTTTGCCTCCAATGGCATATTCATAGAGAAGGAGGCAGGTTATTATAAAATATCCAGTGATGAGCATGGCTTTGTGGTGAAGATTGATATCAGTGGGAATATTCAGATACTCCTTCAAGAAAAGCTCTATAATAAGACCTGTGGGTTGTGTGGCAACTTTAATAAATTTGCTGAAGATGACTTCAGGACTCAGGAAGGTAAGACTATGACTAACTGATTGTATTTTAATGTACGCTCTGCACACTTTTCCTGATGGGTGATTCAACAGAGATTTTGCTGATGCAGCAAAATGTTTCTACAAAACCTGTCAGGTACCTTATCTTGATGTACTGAAAAGCTGTCTTAAGGTCTTTCATCTTCCTTTCTCCTGAAAGGAAATAGCTGTCACATCTCACTCCTGAGCAAAGTCCAGAAGTTAAATTTAATGCTTGTAGAAACCTTGAATCTTGAAACACAAAGATAAAGCTACAGGCTAAACAATGTACAATATAGTGTATGGGGAGACGAACTAGGAGAAGACCCAGCAAAAAAAGATGTGAGGAATACTTTTCATGAGTTAGGCAAGTCGGAGTAAAAATAGATAGTGTTGCAATAGCAGAATATTAAATCCTGGGGGTTGCTACTGGCAGGTTTGTCCTTGGATGTGGCATGGAATGCTGTTCTACAAAGTGGTTATCTCTTAAAGATATTTCCCTGTCTATATGGGCTGTTGGACTGGATGTGCACCTTATAGCAAACTCATTCCTAATGAGAGGGAGAGACAAGACTGCTTTTGCTCTATACAGCTTTATGCAAAGTCTTCCAGTGTGGGTGAAGACTAAGAGTTTTGGAAAAGCCCTGAATATGACTTTGAAGGGCTGATCTTGATTTGTGGTATTTCAGAGTGTCTTTAATTCTTAGCACCTACCTGAAGAGGAAAGGTTTAGAGTAAAGTTGGTTAATACATTACTATGTTAAATTGATAATATAAACTATATATTAAAAATAAATGATACAGCAAATAGAAAGGGAGACAAAGCAACTTGGAGAAGAGCCTGGCAGTGTTCCAAAGATGTGTCTTACTGACACTTGGGATACATAAGCATAGCTTTCCATGTACAGAAAAAAATTATTTCATAATATGTTAAAATGATTGATCAGTCCTTCAGCAATGTATATAATAAGAAACGAACTCAGCTTGCAGAATTGCTTCGTAGGGCTTGGATACCTTGATGTCTGAATGTGTTGAGATCTTAAATTTACATCTTTTTCTCGAGACAATAAATAGGAGTGAGGCTGTTATAAAAAGCAGGAGCAGAAAAGGAAACTGTATTGCCTTGGACTCTTCAAATGTAGAAGATTCCCTTCTGCTGCTCATGTTTAAATGTGTTTCATGCTGTATTTGTTTAACATGTCAGACACTGTATCCTCTCTCTTAAAAAAAAAAAAAGGCAATACTTTCACAACTACGGATTTCTGAATGCAACGAAGGGCCACTGCTTGGAAGAGCTGAAAAATAATAAAGATGACAGAGCTCATGTGTAGCTTTTACTGTATGAGGAAGGCCCTGACTTTTGTTACCTGCGTGGACATACAGATCTGGGATTTTACTGTGGGGAATAGACTTGTATCTTTGCAATTCTGCTGGTTTTTTACTCTGATACAATAGACCTTTCATTTAAACTAATTTAGAAGGAATTAGAATTAATTATGTTTGAATTTGTTGTATCAGTGAGGGACGTCACTACACCCACATGCTGTTTATCTCCTTGGCAGCTCTGCTGGGAGGGTGGTTCATGTGAGCTTTTCTTAACTTACTCCAAGTAAAACCAGATGTTGATTCATTCAGACTTTTTTAAAAAAAAAAAACAAACCTGTTGAAACTAACTTCCAGGTGAGGGGCAACACAAGCAGCTGGGAGAGGTAATACTTTTTAAATGAAAGATCTAGGCAGCCTATTGGTAGCCTATGAAGCAGTTTACCCTTTTCTTTCCATGGCAGTTTTTATTTGCTCTCCTTTTAGCCTGATTAGATCTCATAAAGGTCAACCCAACCCAAGACGTGAGCTTGATGTAATGACTTAGCGATCGGAGGGCACCAAAGGGTTACATTAAAGTTGCCAGCAGACTGAACTCTCCTGTTGATGTGTCCGTTATTTTGATTTATCATATTGGGCCTTCAGTTCTAACCCATTAGATATATTTCTGGGCCGGATTTGTATTGATAATAAATATAAAAAGATCTTTGAGCTTCAGAATAATACACAATGGAAGCACAGTGCACAAAAGAAAAAAAGACAACAATCTAATGTTGTCAAGATCATGGGCTCTCATCTGGAAACCCCCGGGCAGCGCTATGCAGACCTGAATGTCAGAGGCAAAGGGAGAGAAATGATGGTAGAGCTTATGCATCAGGTATTTGTGCTATAGCCAAAGAGCTTGTCAGATAGCTGAGATGTGTTAAACCTTCCTCCAGATTTTTTAAAGGCTGGGCAGGCACCCCAAGATGTACTCGGCTTTTAAACTGCTTTGATTTACACTGAAATGGTCACCTGTCTGGTTGCTAATAGGCATTGCCTGGTAGGAGGAGGGCCTATAAGAATCACTGAGATGGAAAGAGGTCTGCAGCTGAAATGTTTTCTTCTGTCTCTCACAGACTGTAGCTGACAGGGTTTAAAAGCTAATGCAGTACTCTTGTATCATCTTCCTGTGTAGCAGGAAACTCATGTGATTTGGTAGACCATTTCTAGGGCTTCTTTGTGGCACCAGAGGACCAGATCCCAAATTTGTGCAGAAGTCAGAGTTTTCCTGGATAGAATCTAGCCCATAAATGCTGTCTTTCATGTAGCATCACATGTTTTGTCACAGTTTCAACAAGATGGAAATGTTTATGTTGAAAACAAATGAAAACACAATTTTTCTGTATTTTAGAAAAAATATATTGTGGTTTAATAACACAGAGGATTATTTTTTTTTGCTCCTAACAAAGTGGATTATGATCTAGAACTCGTTAATTATATTTGGATTGTTTTGGTGTGGTGGTGAAATAAGAGGCGAAGCACCTGCGATATTACTGGACATTACCACTTACCAAGTAAATAAGGAGGCATGAAGGAAAGGGTGTTCAAACTTAGTGAACAGTGTGTAATTGGTGTTCTTTTCTCTTGAGATATTTATACTCATGTTCTATAGTCTGTTCAATTGTATGCTATTGTCATGGCACTCATGACTCCTCACTGTGTTTTGTTGTGGAAACTGAGAACTGATAGTCTGATGAGAATAACACACATTGCTTCTGTATACACTTTCAATGCTCAGTTATTGAGGTCCTGGAGGTTCTAAGTGATGTGACTCAAGCTATGATACCTTAGCAAATTAACATGGCTAGGACCCAGCTTTGAAGGTAGTGGCCTTGGGCAGTAGGTCTTGAACCTCAAAACAAAAACCAAACCAAAACAACAACAGAAAGTCTCCCCAGTAGGTTTCAGAGTTGCAGGCACATATTTTCATTCATACAGAGGATGAGGTGCTGAGTCACTGTTGTTGACATAATCCATTACTAAACTATTTCATCCTGCAGAGAAGTGCTCATGTCATGTCAAGACTTACAAACAAGATTGATTATGTTGTATGTAGTTGCTTGTTTATGGAATACGGCAGTAAAAATAAGCCAGCTGCCACTTGAGAGTTTGTTCTCACACTTTCTTTTTATATTTTAGTTATGCTTAAAGTTCTTGGAAGCTTTCCACAGTTTTTTTGTTTGTTTTCTTTTCTGTTTGCTTTTTTCTTTCCTCTAGAACCTAATGAAGGAGTTACTTTCTCCTCTGCTTTTTCTTGCCAGCTAGGCTCTAGTCCTTTATAGCCACGCCGTGAATGCTTTCAAGACTTGGTAACTGAACAGGCTCTGCTTTATGACATGGTCATACACTTCTAACTGGTTGCCAGTCTTTGCTCATATCAGAAAAATGATGTTGAGTCCTTTCTAGATGCTCAGATATTTATTTGGCAGCCTTCAGCCTACTACTCTTACTGTTGAGCTGTCTCGTGGTGATATTGCTGCCATAGTTGCTTGGATGTCTTGGTCATCATTAAAGTTTATTTGTGCAAAAGAGCTCACTCAAGTCCAACACAGGGACTTGTTATTTGTGTATGCTACATGCTTTTAGCATTAAGGAAGAAAAAAAACCCCACAACACAAATTAATCCAGCACACCATTATGCTTTTCTTGGCAGTGGCAGGAAGTGTGTTTCTGGGAATCTGTGTCCAAATTATGAAGGCATTAATGATAAAACAATACTCATGGTTAATTTCAGATAAAGGTTTGATATTCTGAGCCTGCTTCAGCTGTCAACAACATACTCTAGCCTTTTAAGCTGCTGAAATACAATGCCACTGGAGAGTCAATATAGGTTAAATCGGTAGAAGCAGACAGTATCTGCAAGGAAAAATGTGATGCTTCATGTAATGTTTTCATTGCAAAAGTAGTATAAATGCATATGACTGAATATGCAGCTTCCTTTAGAGTGTTATCAGAAGCTTTTAAAGCATGTTCTAAACTCACAATTATGGTACTGCAGATAATTTTTTTTTTTCCTAAAAAAATAAATAAAAGTCGTGGTCATTCTGAAATCTATTTTTTTATTTTTTTTCATTTTAAAGGATATTGGTAATTTGATTTTAGGCAAATTCAAGGTTTTTGTTTTCATTTCATTTTCTTTCTTGCATTTTAATTTGAAAGCAAAGGGGATAGATTCACAAGGGAATTTAGCTGTGACTTCCAAATAGTACAGATGAAGATGATTTGCCTTGTACCTTTCTTCGCACCTTTCTACATTTCTTCATCTGAGATGACAGAAATCTGCATTCATAACCCACTCTGCCTTACTCCAAGTTTGGAATCAAAGTTAGACACTTTTGTTGTGATGAGCATGACATTATCACTGGGTTTGTAGAGTTTTGGAGATAGCTCTTTCCTTCTCTTGTGTTTAATATTTTTAATTTTATATTCATTGAACCACAGAGGGGAGGAATGAGTTTATAGCCCATATCTTCAATAGTTCATATTATTACTTTGGTCCAAACTATGGATCAAGTTTTGGTCAATCTTGCCAATAGTTTTGCTTGTCTGGAACCATGTACTAAACCATGTAAAACTGTGTAAAAAACCCCCCCAAACAACCAAACCTTAACAAAAAAGCCCTCATTGCTTGGTAACTAACCAATGTGTGAAAGTTTACATGCCTCTACTCACACCATTGTAGTGTCTTGGACAAATTCTTGCATATATTTTACAGATGAGTTAACAGACCCTGGGAGAGTTAACCTGATGGGCCCATGGCCATATGGAAAATCTGCAAGAGGTCCAGGGAGGGAGGTCAGGGTTCCTGCCTCCCACTTCTGTGCCTTGAGCACAAGGTGGTTATTGCTAACGCTTCTCCTTGCCTGACCATCAGTCTCAAAGTAAACAAGCAGCATACCACTTCCAGATTTCAAAAGGAACTGGTGATTTTGAGACCCAGATACCATAGTGAACGCTGATTTTTTCTGTCAAGAGTGAACATCATCTATCTGAAAATCAGATAAGTGAAAGCAACTGTTCTGATAAAAAAGAAAAAACAACAAAGAAAACCAAAAAGGGGGGTGGGGGTAAGTTTGCCCAAAACGTGTCAATAGGGTGTGTGGTTTCGGTGTGTTTTTATCTCTTTTTTTTT